>JAULBP010103675.1:0-10653 GCA_032355345.1 Lepetodrilus pustulosus
ATGGCAACAGCACAGTTTAAAAGTGACTACGATAGCATTCATGATGCTTACTTAATTTAAATAATAGCACAATATACAAGATAGTTGTAATTGTGTTAATAATAAAACAGGACAACCTTGAAAACAAAAATCCTCGAAACCTCTTTGGGTCTCCAACCGCGATAATTTCGCACCTCGAAAATTTCACGGTATACGGTATGACAAATATTTTAAATTCTGGTGAGACACATCTTCGTCATGATTACATCAACAGGAAGCATGTTGATATGAAAATATTTATCAGCTCTAATAATATCATAGTTTTAAAACGAATGTACTTATATCTGAGTCTTTGAAAAATGAAGAACATCATTGAATGTATAATAGATCGGGTAGAAAATCAGACAAATGGTATTAGTCCAGCAGCCAAACCCCGTTTTTGATCTGAACCCGGAATTGAGGAATACCAAAAACATTTTTATGATTATTACCAAAAGGTCCCCTTAACCAGAATCCACTTGATGCCTGGCCATCTTGAAAAAAGTGTAGCAATTTATTTTATAACAATTATGAAATTTCATAAAGTCGGGACAACGATTACCGTGTCCAGTCAGCATAATAATGTATACTTGCAATATATTATAAAACCGTTACTTCAATAGAATATTTAGGGCCCTCATATTTTTACAGTGCCCTGGCTATCTGGAAATTTACATTTCTACCAATGTACTACCTTGCCAAGATCAATATTTTCACTTTTAAAGAAAATAATTCAATATTGCTGTCGATATATTGAATAAAGCATTGCATGCTAGACACTAATTGGTGTGGAAAACAATGTGAAAATATTCAATACGGTACCGGTAAAGTGCCCCCTCGATATAACAAGGTCCGAAGAAACTCGGGTCAGACGTGGATCCCATTACTATTACAGTGCCCCCTCGATATAAGGCTGTTCGATACAGAGCGGATTCGGATATAAGGCTTGGTCAGATGTGTACCCCATTTTTATTTTTTGTTATTTACCTGCACTATTATATAATGCTGGTACTATAAGGCTGGGGGTATGTCATGGACCCCAAATACAGCCTTATATAGAGGGGACACTGTATGTCAATATGTCATTATTGGTCTTTGTTAATGATGGGAGGTAAATTATTGTCAATATTTAAAGATTTTTTTAAAGTCGCATTTCTTTCTCTTAAATATGGTGCTTTATAAAAATTATTAAAATATTTGAAAGAAGCATTGCTTCCAATGTTTTTAACTCTCTCAATGCTGGAAGCAACCGCACATGCCCAAATCCAGCATGGAGGTGGTTAACAAGGAAACAGCTGACATGCATAGGGTTAAAGGAGTACTTACACTTCGAAGTGGCGGTCGAGACCGGATAAAGTCCAAAATTACGGCATGCGCATCATTCTTGACTTTGGGAGGGATGTTACCAGTGACCTGGGATGGACGGAGAGACAGACAGAAATATCAGTAATGCGATAGTGGCTCAGAACAGAGAGCATGCTGGGAGATACAAAGGAAGTCAATCAAGATTCATGTGCATCTTAAAAATAAAACCCAGAATTTGTTGGTGACTCTCGACAAGAGTGGGGTGTATTCACAGAAGAAAAAAAAGAATCCTTGAAAAAAATAATTTCTTCAATTACATGAGTTACCTCCCTTAGACTAGACTCTTACCATGGCAAATATTGGCTCACAGACAGGTATGTATACCAATGGCTTCCCAGATTACCATGAAAACCAAATAGCGTATGCACTTATCTCGTTTATTCTTCGACCTGCTACTGGTATGTAACATATTTCGTGTTTGCCGAGCGACGAGCGTGTCTATATACGGTTCAATATATGCTAATGGCACAAACGTTTCATGTGTCTTGAGCATTATTTGCTGTACGACATCGTGAGATTTACACAGTGTTGATGTAGTCAGGAAAGGAGTCATTAGCAAGATTAACCAGGACTCTTACAAAGTTTCAAGAAAGAAAAGAAAAAAAATGAAATATTTAAGCCGAGGGCAAAATATGTCGAGAAAATGGGGTATTAGTAGGAAAAATGGAAATCCGATTGAAAAAAATAAAATAAAATGTAATCCATGATTAACTGGAAATCAGAAGCAGGGCTTTGAAATATGCAGGAGGGAAAACACTACTATGTGTACCTAAAACACTACTACAAGCACATGTAATTAAAACACCACCTAGTGTAGTTAGTTTGGGTAAATATTTTGAAAAATTCACAGAGAACACAAAAGTGATATCAAAAGTGATATCATGATAATGGAATACATACAAAATTGTGTTCATATTATCAGGTCTAATTTTCATCAAATGGTTATTTCGGTAGTCTGGGCCTAAATGGAGGTCTACACCATTTCCTGCTATAGCATATCTTAATTCAGGACAGAGGTTGTTCAATATTGGACTTAATTTTGAAAGTTGTCATACATAAAAAAAATAAAAAACACCATTTGAAAATTGTCTAAAGAAAACTATTTACATGAAAATGATAGAAAGAAGAAACTGCTTGTCCGTAAGATGCCAATTGAATATGCTTTTAAAGTCAAAAACAAAGATTTCAGTGAAAAAGAACACAATTTTAGGCGACATAGGTTAAATTTAATATAAATTAAATATTTAATATTGGCCTAGGATTACAATACGATCCTTTCGTGAAACTAAAACATTGACCGTCATAAATGAACACAAAATCACTACAAAAATTCTTGATGTTATACATATTTCTCCTCCACGAAACCATTATCACATCATTTAACTGGATGTTATAAAAATACAACATATTAGCAACAGTGACTGACAAGCAATCAGAAGACACTGACCGTGATTTTTGTGAGGTTGTATCTGCGGAACCGAATGTCTTTCAGCAGAATCTCGAACGGGGTCAGTTCAAACTCGATCTCTGGCATCGACACATGCTCCACTTTCTTTAACCGAACTCCATTCCGGAGTTGCCGCATAATCTGCACCCACAGACGCGCCTGAAACACAAACCAGACAAATAACGAATCGTCGTAGAAATGTCAGACACAAGTAATAAATGTATTGACAAATGTCAAGTCTCAAAAACATTGAATTAACAAAATGTCGGCAACAGGTGCATTGAATTATGTGGTAAATGCTGTGTAAATTTACAGCTAACTTTTATATTAATATTATTTTTATATTATTTATTTATTTATTTATTTATTTATTTATTTATTTATTTATTTATTTATTTATTTATTTATTTATTTATTTATTAATTAGGGTTCAGAGCCACTTTCAAGATTCTTTCACTTATATCACAGCTTGTCAGTTTAGAGTAGGTCAGGCGGAAACCCACAACATCCGTAGCGCTGGATGTTGCAGTAACAGCTGGTACTGACAGACCAAGGATGATAACTGTAGTGCCACTCTACAGACAGTGCACCCATTCATCATTATGTCAGAAAGGAAACTTTTGTACAGCCATGGTATTGAGCGTATCATATTATTATTATTATTATTATTATCATCATCATTATCTCTAGCACTAATTTTTATAATTACAGTGTATCATTAATAATATTATTATTAATATTAATATTATTATTAATATTATTATTAATATTATTATTAATATTATTATTAATATTAATATTATTATTAATATTAATATTATTATTAATATTGCAGATACAAAACGTACCCAGTCTGATCGCTGAAGTTCATCCACTGTTGCAACATCTTCGACATCCTTCTTAGTAAGATTACCCTGTAACAACATGGCAGAGATGTGATACACTGATGACAGACAGCAAACTACTTCATCACATGTACATAGCAATGATTTAAAGCCATAATGTCACACCCAAACAAACATTGATTTATTTATTTTGTAAATATATTTTATTAAGGAAGTAAGAACATACCTCTATCAATAAAATATACGCATTGGTATCAAATGAATACAGTCACACTTGGCCTAAAAATTGTCACATGAATTATTCCATAAAAATATATACATAATAAAGATTGGCATAGAAATATGTTGTTGACTTGTAACCTGGTATAAAAATAATTATGCATCCATGACAAGATTTATAAAAATAAAATACAAAATACACATAAAAAAATAATCAATATAGTGATCAGCTAATGGTTAAGCGTTCTTTGAATATTTCAGTTTGTAGGATTTCTCGGAAAGCTACATTTTAAAAAGATTTCTTTCCCTGGTGGGTTACATTTTTAAAAGACTTTTGCCTTAAGGGGTTAGTGAGTGCGATTTCATGCCCAACTCAGTTTTGTTTACAAATCCCATTATAAAATTTGAGCTGAAAATAAAAATCAAACTCAAAAAGATTTCATAGTCTCAGGGCATTACTCAATACAATTTGTTTTTACAATGAATGTGGATGCAGCAAATAAAATGCACTATTCAGTCAGCATGACGTAAATCAAATTTAATCAAATTTTTTTTTTCATCTTTCAACTCTGAGCGAAATGATGGTTTGACAACACAAATATAGAGCTGATGTGTGAAACAAACATGAATGAAATTCGTGTCATTTCTCTCTAGTGGATTGTATTAACGGTGTTTGCAAAATGAAGATGTCGGCAAAAGTTCTTTGCGTTCGCGAGCACACGTCGGAACTGGAATTTGCAAACTTTCGCACCACACAGAAAGAACCACTTGTCAAACGCAAACACGTCTCTTGGCTTCTCTACCCAGCTTCAAGAAACATAATAGATTTACAGATCAAGATAGAATTTTGCATACGAAGTCGAGCCCCGAAATTAAATCCAACAACATCGTAAAAAGAAAAAAGACTGGGTGGCGATAAAGTCCGTCTTGACTCCTTGTCACATTCTCTCCTCTAGGTGAGAAGAGTTCCACATTGCGGTAATACACCAAATGTTTCGCAGCGTCCCCAGATGACATTCCCCCACCCCTTCTCTCCTCCCCCCTTTCACTCGGGACATTTTTTTCCTTCACGTTCCTCAACATGGCTTGTGGTGGTGGATAGTTTGAATTAGTTTTAGTCAACACTTTTTTTTAAAGATGTGCAAGGATTTAATGTCTGACCAGATTCAAGCTCTATAAGTCACGGAAATTGTCGATATCCTCAACAGGACGCATCCCCTTTCCTGTATTAATAGGGCTGCTGCACGAGCTCAATTGTTGCCATAATGAAAAGGACACTAATTCTCTACAGGTGTACGTGCTTAACAATATACCAAATGTGAATTCTAAAAAAAATAAAGAAGGAAAAAAAGATTGGCTTTATTTAATTTGTGTATCGGCTGTTCAGTTCTGTTGTGCACATGTACAGATTCATATTTCCTTCTACAGTTGTGAAAATGTAATTTTACATAAAATTGGCCCTTATTTAATTTGACTGGTTTTGTTCTGTTCTGCACAGGTTGTACATATTTATGATATTTCCTTCTGCAGTTGTAAAAATATAAATACAATATATATAATTTATATATAATGTATATATAATTTTAAATTTTGTTTATTTTTTAAAAACAATCTATCATTTTAATGTCACTGCAGGAATATTTCAGCCACAAAAGATGATTACAGTATTTAATTCTGAAGATGTTATACAGGTATATATCTCTTTCCAGTATCATTTTATCCTTCATAAGTTAAATGGAAATTTAAATAAAAGAAAGTACCAAAAATACAAATCTTTCACGTCTTAGAATTCATTGGTAAACCAACTGATCGTTTTGCAAATGCTATGAACGTGTACGAGGAGTACCGACCTTGTCACTGGATATTTTGTCGAGGAATGTGACGAGTTCTTGGACCTCGGTGACGAGCGCCCGACACACAGCCTTGTAGTGGTGACCAGGATCCTGCTTGGACGCCAGATGTCGAGTGCAACACTGGAAACAGATAAACACACCAGATTTAATGCGAGAAAGACATGAGGAATACTATATCTAAATATGATAATGTACATGCATGCATGTGTGTGTGTGTGTGTGTGTGTGTGTGTGTGTGTGTGTGTGGTGCATGTATGTGTGTGTGCATTTGTGCTGTGTGTTTGTGCGCGCGTGTTGTGCGTGTGTGTGTTTTTTTCTCTCTGTGTGTGTGTGTGTGTGTGTGTGTGTGTGCGTGATTGTGCATGCGTATGTGCGTGCGTGCAAGTGCATATTTATAACATCAACCAATAAATTAACGGACAAAAACTTCAGATAACAATGTTAATTAACCTATAGCACAAAGAAGGTTAAAGGATCAACATAGTCATGTACGCTAACATCAAGCAGTTACTTAACAGACTACAAAGCCTCTGACATTATGTGCAATATTACTGTATCCAATGTTTAATAGATACCTAAAATTACTTATCGGGCATGTCCAATGAGGAAGGTTAATTAGAGGATGAATTTACTCATAATGTCAAATGTTTTGGTTACAAAATCTGATAACTATCAGACACTACCACTGTTCAATGCTCTTACCAATAAACAGTATCTCTAAAGGTTTAGATGCTGTACATTCAATGAATGTTTAAGTACGGAATCGTGGAATCCAGCTATACACACTACTGGTATTTGTTGGTGATTTTACTGCTCTGAATGTACATGTCGACATAATCACAATAATTCAGTTTATGGAATTAATAATTGTAGAGATAACATTAATAACAGTGTATGCATTGGAGCAGATGCTTACTGCATCACCAGCAAACAACAATCCATATGTATTTAGTTGGTGAAATTACTTATAAAACTATAATAGTTTGATCTGCTGTAGGTGTCACTTTGTTGAAAGACACTATAACAGGACAATAACAAGGAGTTGTTTCCCTTTGTCTAGTTGCCTCTTTTACTTCATACAAATGGTAGTGTTGGTGCTGTCATTCAAATATCTCAAATTATACAAATTAATAACGCAACAACTGTAAATTTCAGTAGTTTAACATTGCCTTTGGTATTTATTTTGATTTTAAAAAAGTAATTGAATGAAAGGTCTTGTAATAAAATAATATTACTGGATTATTTGATTAATCATCAACTGTGTATTTATAAAGTCCACCGTCGTGTCACTCAATCATATTTACATGCTATCTTTACTTTTACTCGTCGATGTAAATACTCTGCACAAAGCATCCATCGCAACACTTGCAGAACAAATTGCAGACACCTTTGTACAAAGTTACCACAACATTTTGCACAAAGTACGATAATCCCAACATTTATTTAGTACAAGATATGCACCATCTGTAAAACTTTAAATCTTGTTGATATACCGTACTATTATATTAAATATTGTGCAAGTTTTCAGTAAGTTTGATGTATTACTTCAAATAGTGTGAATATCTTCACAGTGATGCTAAAAGAAATTGGCAACAGGCTTGAATATGCAACACAAACAGATCTTAAACATTTATATATTACGAGACCACTGCTAAAACAAAATGGCGACTTAAATATGCACTCATGTGAATTCGTCTCGTAAAAGCTTAACGTATAAAACCAATCACAGGTTGTACCGAGTATAATAAATATATACGTATCAACACTACATATCTAGGACTGACAGCTCGACTCTAAATGACTGGAAGTGATTCCAAGTGGCTTGTCGATGCGAAAGATAATAACAAATGTGTCTAACAACTGCGGAATACTCGATAACACACCACCTTTCCCTGTCCACCACTGTACGTCATTATCAGCAATTAACCAGCCAGAGACTACTGTTAACTATCTCAAACATAACACAAACATATCTCATAATCTGCATACTGTAATACAGCATCAATTGGCCATATGAACTAACAGCATCGCTATTATTCATTTTGATGGTGTTGTATGTGGTTAGTATGCATTAAACAGTGTCGTAATAAATATATCCCAGCTAACATGGAATAGAAAATGCATGTCACGCTTCGTCGAGTTCATTTTGCATATCGTATATATTCAAAACAGCTTTGCAAAATAGTCCAAGCTATCGTAAATATTTATCCAGCCATATTCCAAAAATAAAGTTACAGCTATCTTAAATATGTATCCAGTTGTATTCATATATCGTGGCCTCACTTGTAACTATGTAATACAGTGATATAAATCATGTCCTTGTATATATATCTGCACCACCCACAGCATATAAAAATGGTATTCCTTTTCTTAAATAACCATTGTAAACAGTTAATGGAAGGGAACGTGATGCGAGTCATGTGTCATATTTAAAGTACTCGTAATTTTATTGGATTTATTGTTTTACGTAGCAGCAATAAATCTGGGTCATGCTGAGAATGTCAGGGACAATCTAAAATAGGGATACGTTTATTTTATCGGTTTTCAATACATAAACAGACAATTTTTAAATATAGCTTGTGTTGTGTGGCATGGATAGGAAGGTGGTGTGGTTTTGATTTAGTTCCAATCACATTTATAATAGATTTCTTTTATTAAAACAAATTCAATGACCTGTTTCTAGTGGGAGGCAAACCCATAATAGCAATGTCCAACACGCTATTAGTACATAAACTGCACAAACTAATTATCTTATCCATGTATATGTGGAACTATATTTTTTTTACTGTATAAAAGCTACTGGGCTCTCTGGCTCAATTCAAACTGAAAATTTTATCTTGTAATCTGACGTTCACCCACTCTGGTTGAGTATGGGTTAGGATATAAAAAAGGATATCCCCCAAAAATCAGTATCATTACAACTTTGCTAGTTTTTTATTTTTAATTTCAATATTTTGAAGATTAATTTAAATAAAGTTTCTGTGTTTTATAGTATAATCAGAAAATACATTTTAAAAATCTGCAACATCAAAGATATCTAAATACTACACCAATACAGCTAGAGTACACACTAACATGGATTGATATTGAGCGCCAATCGATCCAATGTAACACCACAGATATACCAAAAGCCGAACACATAAAAAATATTGCATTCAATGGAAATGAATGGATTTCCGTGCAACAGGTGTACAGGAAATCTGTCGTACCTATGCTGTCATAAAACATAATGTCAGTTTTTGACCCGACCTATTTGTATAGCGCATTTACAACCCACGGTAGACAAGGAATCAATGCAGCCAGCAGAAATATAACAGTAGCAGTCCACTTGTACGTATGTATGTAGAGGCAGTTATATATAGTGGCAAATGTGTCGGTAAAAGCAAACATGTGTAATCTTGCATTTGATCGAAACTACATGAATGCATTTTTATTTATATACTGAGAATACTACTAGGATATCCAGCACATTAGTTCTATGGAGGAACATTTCTTTTAATCAGTTACTTAATTAATTGATAATATTCTTAACGTATCAGACACATTTATGAAAAGTAAAATTGATTGATTGATTTATTGCTTTAAGTCACTGTGAGAGTATGTCACATATGTGATGGAAGATATAGAGAACGATTTTTTATCAATCAGGTATTTAATTTTTAAATCAGAATATAAATAGACTAACTGTGATATCCACCACATTATTATATGTTAGAAACATTTCTTTTCCAAAAGGTTATTAACCTCTGATTCTTCATAATGATAATGAATTCACTGTCAGCGTAAATTATTTTGAATAATGAATATTGAAAGACACATGAATTTATTGGTTGAATAATAAAACAGCTCACCAATCAGTGCCTTCGATACCTTCATTCTTGCCCCCAGGGTGAAATGGGTATAAAAAAAAAAGATCTATGATCTATATATGGGTTATTGCAGTCATATGACCAGTCGCTGATTAAGTATATGATCTACTTTACGACAAGGCCTGTTGTATCTCAATAAATGTCACTTACTTATTTGGCATGTGCAATAAATCATACGATAAATGGCAGAAACATGTAATCAAAATGTGTATTAAAAAAAAAGACAGCATCAATGTCAAATAATGTGCCTGTAGCGATTTGAAATTGAGCTCATAATTGATGTTATTATCGATTGTGTTCTCATTTTGCTTCACAATAATCTTGACTTGAACAAATACCAGGGCCCCATTCCACAAAACAATCGTAGAGCTACAAGAGACGTAAAACTCCTATTTTGTTTTACATCGCAGCGGGAACTGAAAATTTTTCTGTTATTGAACGATGAAACACGGTGTTGAAAATCCACTAAATCACAAAGGGAAATTAGTGAGATCACATTCAAGGGAATTCGTGAACACAACCACGATGACATTCAAACGTTTGACATCCGCAAATCCAAGATGACCACGGTGGAGTCGGCTGTCCTACATTACGTCATACGATACAGCCTCGCCTTAGACTTCCTGTCTGAACCAACCGTTCCCCTCTTCCGTTCCCCTCTCCCGTGATGAAGATGAAGATGATGATGTATGGAGTTTAACATCGCTGCAGGAATCTTTCACCCATTTGCGATGATTAAAACATTTAATTATTTAACTATATGATTGTAAAATTAAGCATGAAAAAAACGTGCAAAACAATTGTAGTATAAATTATGAACATAATGTAAAAGCTAGGTGAATGGTTACATTACGTATGTGATTTAATAGCTTGATAGAGTTTATAAGTAATATTTAAAACTTTCCATATAGACCAATTTCTTGTTAAAATGATAAAATTTGATGAGCAGGGACCTGAGTGAATAAATGTTTAAGGTTTGGCGATGAATAAAACCTCAGGCGCTGGTCTGAAAAGTCCACACAATCAAGCAAAATATG
>JAULBP010103686.1:0-10653 GCA_032355345.1 Lepetodrilus pustulosus
TCTATCGTAATGAGGTTTGTCAAGTTGAACTTGTTTAAAGCAAAGCTATACCATGGACGGAGTAACCGGTTCTCGTGGTATTAAAGTTTGAAGCGAGCTGCGCACGATCTGTTGACGATTGTATCAAAATTCTAATGTTAAACGAAAAGAACACTCACTGCCTTGTCAATTTATCACAAAACACTGATATTTCCACGAGTAGATTTAACAAGAGATCTCAAAAGCGAAGTCGTTCATGATATTGACAGTGGCGTTTACCTAATTCCGTGGTATACGGAAATAATGGCTATTTACGGAAATCAAGTTGGAACAAAATTCGAAGATTTTTAGAAACTGCTTGGCAATATTCAGAAGCACAGATAAACCACAAAACAGTTTAAATAAACTCAAAGTACATTAAATAGAAATATTAACATAAATACGAGATGCAATCTGGAAAATGACTAAATTAATGCAAAAATATCTGGAAAATGAAATGTTTATCATTAAACAATACTACAATTGCCATTTGAATTAGAAATCTTTGATGAATATGAACTTGCATTTACAAAATTAACAAAATCAAAATAATACACACCGACGACACCCCAAACTGGATCCTGTCTATTTTGAAATCGACAACAGACTTTCCATTGAGGTCACATGCTATGATGCTAGACATGCCTGTGAGCAGAGTCTTGTAATTTTTATAACTTGTAATTATTTATTTAGAAATGCATTAGCAAAAAAACCCCATAATTTTATCATGCTTCACTTTGTTGGATTGTATACTTATGTTTTCTGATGATATTTTATTACAAATTCTACACGATATTGTAACGGGGGAAATGTCAGGCATCAAATATTTCCAACAGGTGGCCCAATTCTTTGAGTTTTAGAAGCGGGTGTAGCATTTTAGTAAATAGCACGAGAACTGGGATACCACGAGAACTGAACACTTCATGGTATAGCTTTTTGGCAAAGCCTTTGCTTGCCAAATGTGGTGATCAGGGGCCCATTCTATTTCACCAATTTTAATAGCTCGAAATTCCTCTATCTGTCCCTGCTGACCATAGGATACTTTTTGTATGGTAGCGTACAGCTAGAGACCAATAAGGCTGACAAGTTTACGAAATTCTGTAAACATTTACACGGTAGGTCATACATGAAACGATACCGTTTAAACGGACTACCAAGTTCAGGTATATTTACATGTAATCTACATGTTCTACTGTTACTTGTATTGTTGCTATAAAATGTTCCAATTTATGCAAGTAGATTTATCCATTTTCTGAGGGTTTGTTTACCAGCGATTTTATCAATATATCTTGCAGTTGTATCAACATGATGACAGTATTTAAAAAACATTTAAAATGTCTGGTACCTATACTGCGTGATTAACTAGTGTAATACTCTAGGCTAGGTACTGTAATTTTAACGGACACATTGTTAAATACTTTTATATTAAATATAATACAGCATTAATCAGCTATGAGTATGTCTGCCATTGTTTCTATTTTTATCCATTGTCAGTAGGTGCAAAATTCAGCATGCATTTCATGGGCACACAGTCATTGAGTGATTCAAGTCATTGACCTGTTGACCTCGAGGCGTGTAACCTTGCAAATTAGTTAAAGGATGACGATGTAAATGTTTTAAAATGCACTGTGCATTTAAGTTTAATACTGAATGATACAAACACTCAAAATGTTCAATAACAAATATTATGTTCGCGCGTAAGATACGTCTGAAAATACTCCATTTGCGTACATGTTCGTTTACAATTTTTGTAAACGTTTACCGACGAAACACGAAATGTCACTAGTTACACGTGTACACGTGACGGCCTTAGAGACCAATGCATATTGTAAAATGATATTTAATGTCTCGTAACGTTAAAATGTGCAGTAATCGCTGCCACTTACCATATAGAAATGTGTTCTTGAAAGTTTATTTGTTCAAAATCAGGCATCGTGCTAATAGATCAACATATCCATCCATGTAATCGGCCCAAGAATTTCTGTTTTCAAATATTCGTACATTTTCACGGCGCCAGTTTGCTATCATCACGTGATCAAACATACGCATAATCCGTGATGTCGGTGGATATCCACACAGCTGCGAGATTTGGTCATGTGATGATAGCAAACTAGTGCTGTGAAAAAGTATGAATATTTGAAAACAGAAATTCTCGGGACGATTACGCATGTTACATCAGAGACCATATACATGTATATGGTCTCTGGTTACACAGTTACATGGATGGATATGTCGATCTATTAACATGATCTGTGATTTGGAACTAATAAAACTTTCAAGAACACATTTCTATATGGTAAGCAAGTGGGAGCGATTACGTCTTTGTTAAACCTGACTCAGCCCGGGGTACCCTGGTACTTATTCAGGCCCTATTTGTGACCAATCAGATCAGCCAATGATGTATACCTATTTATTTGTTTCAGTTGTTGGATCTCCTCTTTAATTTCCTGGCCAGGAAGACTGATTTCTATATTGGTGCAGGTCCAGGAACAGCTGAGAAGGTGTTTTTTCTTCTTTCTTTTTTTCACACTTATTCTGACAGTATGAACATACTAAATAAGGATAGGAATAACCCTGTTTGGTGTTATGTGATCCTAAGATATCAGAATCGCTAATACTTCTTGCTGCATATCAGTGAAACAAAGATCCTCGCAGCAACATTTTATCACAGGGTGCATGGTAAAAGCCATATACCTGTATACTGTGGCTTGTTGTGCAGCAGTCAAATGTACAAATATCATTTATCAAGAAGTTATCTGATTGGCTAAGATCCCGTCCCGGGAGCCCGGCATCGATGTTTGTAAAAGTTAACTTTCTGATGTGATATTGATAGGATGTGCTGTCTGTAGAGTCAGGGCATCTGGCATTACGCGATGGTGTGATTTCCCACAATTGACCTAAAATCGCACAATTCATGAAAAAATCGCACAATTTGGAATTTTACAAATTAAAATACAGTATTTTATCTGAAATTCCCATAAGAACGGAAAAAAAAATCGGTGTCATGAAATGCAAATAGTGGACGCAAATCGCAATTATCTAGGCCATGTATATGACACAGAGTTGTAAAAGATATCTGTAAACGTTTCATTCCAGATTCTCAGTGGTTCCATTCAATTTTAATGAGATGGAAACACTGGGAACCTGGACGTCTTCATATTCCGCACGATCATGGACGCAGCCATTTTGTTATGAGTGCACATCATCTCACGCATACGGGGTGATAACTCAATGTTGGCCAAACACATACCGTCAAAACGATCTTTATTATCATTTGTTATTTGATTCTTCTATCAGGAAACGTAAATGTCAGTCTTATATCTTGTGATTAGACTTCACTCGAACTCCAAATTAAATATCAAACTTTATAAAAGTGAAATAATTAATGTCAATTGAAATTAATTGCACCAATATTCTCTCAAATATTCACATATCTTTACTTTGTAATTTGTAAACCTTTGTTGTACAGTTATTTATTCCCCCCACACACACACAGAGAAAAGAATTTAAATTACTCTAAAAATCTAAAAATCACAATTTGCCACACAATTGACAATTTCTGCCGCACAGTTAGACTCAAAAATGCCGCACAATTTACCAAAACTTGCCGCACAATGCCAGATGCCCTGTAAGAGTGGCAATGCAAATATCATTCTTGGTTTATCAGTACCATCAGGGGCTTGCACATTTACTGGAACATTCAGTGCCATGGACAGATGGATGTTACTGGTTTCCTCCTGCCCTGAACTGTAAAGTTGTGATTACAAGTGAAATAATATTGAAAGTGACTCTAATCCCCAATAAAAAAACCCACTTAGATTGCCTAGCCATACTAATTATGAAAGCTCATTTGGACCAACACTCTGAATTTGAGATTAATGCAAATAGTGATTAATTTTCAAATTGATCATTATTGATAGAATGTTGTTTCAACTATATTTTCTTTTCATGCTGCTGGTGATCAGATGCTGATGGAGAAGTTCAGGAAATATCGTGACATTGCCACGGAAACGAAAGCTGAACTCCAGGCACAGAGGGAAGCTGAAGAAAAGAGGAGGAAGGAGAAGATTGCTAAGAGGAAGGCAGAGGAAGAAAAAGAGAGAAATGAGTACAAAAACGAACCAAGGATAAAGGAACTGACGGAAGAAGAAGCAGAAAACTTGCAGAAAGAAATTGATGATGTAAAATTTCAATCTCTAACACCTAATGTGATCATGAAAGCTACATTTTTATATGTCAATGGGAAATACATACATGTATTCACAAATACAAATATATATGAGTGTTTTATTTTCAATTACACATTGAGACATTCAGATACTAGCCAAACTAAGTAGAAATTTGACAGTATTGACCCAGCATGATCTATGTATCTATTTGCTTCACATGCCATATAACGTCTACTCTGTGTTTCAGGAAAAGTCTGGATCTAAGAAAGTTGAAGAGTCGGCAAAGAAAGAAACTGAAGAAAAGGGCTCTGGCGACAAGGCAGTTAGTTACTTTACATACACGACTACAAAAAACTACATTGTTCATTATGTCTATAAAAATAACATTGCTTGTTTCTTGATCACTAATCAGTCCAATCACATTCATAGGTTCATTATCACAATTTCAGTCTGATGATGAAGAAGAAGAAGATGAAAAAGACAAAGGAAAGTTAAAGCCAAATGCAGGAAATGGTGCAGATTTGGAGAATTACAGCTGGACACAGACATTGGAAGAAGTGGAGGTAGTCTATAATAAATAGACTTTTCTGTTAGATATCTTCATATTATTTCATATTCAAGTAATATTCTCTGGAAATAAGTCTGTTTTGTGATTTAAAAAGACGGACATGCATGCATTCCTTGTCGATATTATCGAAATATTATCGTGAAATACACATATTATTTTCAGTTGAAGGTTCCAATGAAAGTTGGATTTGCATTGAAAGGAAAAGACGTAATTGTAGATATGAAGAAAAAGGTTTGTTGTTTTGCTTTTCCATACAGCTTCAGTAAATTGTGTATATAGGTAGTGTCCTCTCGATATAACACTGAAGTTGGGGTTCACCACATACCCCTCCCCCTCCCACCCGTGTTATAGTAACCGCCTTATACAATATTACAGGGAAATAACGAAAATAAAAACAGGATCCATTCCGACTCCACGTTATATCCAAATCCACGGTGCATCGGACCATGTTATATCGAGGGGACACTGTAGTAGAAAATAATTTGAAGCTGAGGAGTTAACATAGCCATTGTGCCTCATCAGTATTTGCAGAAGTTACCTTTCTAATTAATTCCACATAGTTCTTTTTTTTTGTAATGGGGTTTATAGTCGCTTAATTTCACATAATACAATGGGTTAAATATTCCCACTGCGATGGGAAACACTAATTCCATCAATTGAAATTTAATTATCATTATTAGATCACACTCACAGTAGTATGCATAGCTACAGGTTTTCTGCAGCTCTATTGGGTACAGGCATTGTTTCAAAGTGTTATTTTCTAACAATAATACAGCAACTTATACAAAGGGGAGATAACTCAGTAAAATTCTTCATCTTACATTTTTCCACCATGGTTAAATTTGTGCTTTATCTGTAACTTGAATATTTTTTTTATCAGGTTATTACGGTATTTAAAATTGATAATTAAGCTAAGTAATCTGGTTATGTTTTTGTTTTCTATCATTGAAGCACATCAAAGTAGGTTTGAAAGGTCACCCACCTGTGCTTGAAGGTGATTTGTACAACAATATTAAAGTCGAAGACTGCACTTGGGTTTTGCAAGACAAGAAAGATCTTCTTATTACATTAGAAAAGGTAAGTGTTTACCTTTTACAGTAATTCTAAAATTTACAGAGTTGTACTCCCAATCTGTAGATGGTATTTTGTGGTGAACAAATAATTCCACAAGTGGGGAAAATTGGTTGTGTTGCTGAATGGTTAATATAAATGGTTTGTCTTTACCGACATAATAGGTCCTGCTTAACACAGTGGCTGGAAATTGTCTCATCATATCCAGTTTGGAGTGATATTGCTGAAATACTGTATCATGGCATTATTAAAATGGCATTACGGCTATCACTGGACCAACATTTATCCAGTAATATTGTGGATGGTGTTCGACACACAATGCTATGTTAATTGCCATGTTATTTGCTGTTAATTGTGCTATGTTTAATATTTCACAGGTTAACAAGATGGAATGGTGGAGCCGTATTGTTTTGACAGACCCAGAGATCAACACAAAGAAAGTCCAGCCAGAAAACTCTAAAGTGAGTAATGTCTTCCACTGTAGTTATATGCCATAATTAGTATGCATAGTTAATAACTAACACTAGATATTTAATAACATTTTCTTCACTAGGATATTCACAAATTGAATGTATGGGTAAATACAAGAGAAATGAATATGAAGCGAAATGAATAAATTATTTTCAATGTTACTTTTCTAACTTCCCTTTTGCTCCGACGTGTGTGTGTGGAGGTACAGTGATATTATGTAAATGGACTTGTATTATTCTTTAGTCGTATATGGGTGAAATATTCCAACTGTGATGTACAGCAGTAATTCAGTGAACCAATCCTATCCTGTTTGCGCACACAGTTATCTGACTTGGATGGTGAGACCAGAGGGATGGTGGAGAAGATGATGTTTGATCAAAGACAAAAAGAAATGGGACTCCCTACCTCCGATGAACAGAAAAAACAGGATGTCCTCAAGAAGTAAGTTTGTCTTTACGTCAATGATCCGACAATGTAGAAACGTGGCTTAGGCGAGCATCTTTGTGGTGTAAAATTGTCTTTATGTCATAACCGTCCGTGGTGGATTCCGGCAGGGGCTCACACGGCTAGTGGTCCCCCTAGAATTGGCGAATTTTGTGTAATACATTTTTTATGGTTGGGTTATAACTTACATATAAGAAACCTTTAGACATGTATACCGAAGGATGTTAACTAATGTATTCTTTATTATGGCATTGCAGTAAAATAGTCACTTAAACTATGAGCCTCCCCTAAAATACACTTTGAGCCCGGCTAAAATGAAAGTATGGATCCACCCGCGACTGTCAGCATGGATTTGGTGCCTATGTTTAGTTTCATTGTCACATTGTGCAAATGTCAACTACTAGTAGTCTATATCTATGCTGTAAATAGGAATCTTTCTGGTTGATGACATTTGTGATTTCAAGTTGAGAATGTCATATCCATGCTTTGGAACTTTCAGAGGTTGTACATGAATACCAGTTAAACATACGACTTAACATAAATTAATTATTTCAGGTTCATGGAGCAACATCCCGAGATGGATTTTTCCAAAACTAAGTTTTCGTGATCCTTCATTACATCATTGTGCTGTTCTGTGAAACAATCCTGGTAGTTTTTACCGGTCATATGAAGAACGTTGTTGCCAATTGGCCTTTCACAAAATATGGTTTGTGGAATCGTCTTGTATGCAAAGGTGTCAACAATACACAGGAAAGTTTTTGTTGAAATGCTGAAATCACCGATACCATTCCAGGAGCCAGTGTCACAAAGTGATGGTAGCACCAGTCATTTAGTCCCATTATTCAACACACACAATAATTGTAATTTGACAATCTCTTTGCAAACCTTGTCAATTCAAATGAAGAACTTTGTGACAATTCGTTCTTGTAACTGCCCCTCCTCATTAATAATATACAATTCTCTGTGTAGTACTTAGTGCACAGGAATTAATCACAAATTCTGTACATTGATCTTGTCCACATGAATAAATCTTGACCAAAATTGTGATGTATGATGTAGTAAAGATGTATTTAAATTCGGTTTTCAATAACTGAATTATTATATAGTTAATGCATGAGGAGCAGGTCTCTGTCCGTCAACAGACTCAGATAGTGGCCGAGGTGCGCACCTGTTGATGAAGAGAGACCATGCTCCGAGGGTATTAACTGAGTTAATTCATGGCTTCAAAGTTAAGTTCTATAGTGCTATATTTATTGCAGAAATTGTTACAAATGTGTGGAACTATGTTGTCAATGTACGCACTCTGAAAGGTGAGCGAGTGATTATGGAGTTTAACGTCGCTGAAGGAATCTTTCACCCATATTTGCAACGATACTCTGAAAGGAATGCTGGAAACCTAGCTATCACTTGAACACCGATACATCAGACTGCTGAAATTATCCGTTCATGTGTAGATGTTAACGCTTGCATTCATATTAATTACACAATATCGCGATTTGTCTGTGTGTGTGTATGGACATTAACATTTGCATTCACATGTGTTAGATGTTGACATACACAACAAAGTATTTACAATTTCAAAAAATATTTCCCATTGTTTATTGCAAAAATTGCCATGATTTTTTTTCTAACCTTGTTAGCGCAGTTGGTAGCCTACATGGATCATCTCTATATTACGAGTTATTCAGTGGCCGTCGGTTCGAGTCCCGCACGAGACGTATATTTAGAAAACATCTTAACTGAAAGTAGTTCCAAATTCTTCCGCTTCCACTGGGTGTAATATTCTGCATAATGCTTTAAACAAGCTATCAATATCTAAACTTTATTTGGATTTGGGGGCATATAAAGTCCAGCTGGCAAATAGTGAGCCATGATTTCATTGGTGTTATCATATGTCCTATGACTTATTTAGATTTCAATAAACATGACCAGTCAAACACAGGCAGTTTCTTTGTATCAGTTCAGTTTTCAGTCCGAGGTGTAGATGATCATCAGTGACCCAGTTTTCAGTCCGAGGTGTAGATGATCATCTGTGACCCAGTTTTCAGTCCGAGGTGTAGATGATCATCAGTGACCCAGCATCAATACATGCTTAACCCTCTCCCTGCTGGATTAGACACAGACACGGCTCTTTAGGGCATCTCCGTTTGCAGGGAGATGGTTAATGTGGTCTCATTAGTCCGTGGAGTCATTGGGGCTGTTCTGACAAATGTGCTCGATTTGTCCGTTATTTGAAAGAGCTATTTCACAGTTGGTTGCTTGCCGGTCTCTCGAACATTGTCAGTACCAGCCAGGGGTGTGTTCAGGACGTGCTACTTTTTTTTCTACATTTCTCTATGCTACTAGAGTGGTGGCTGGCTGAACGACTTACGATAGTAAGAAAATAGCAGGAAATTGGTTTGGGCATGTGTGCAGTCCATTCACTTCATGCTTGGTGTTTTCCTAAAATAAACATGGAAAACTGATTCAAATACCAAAATAAATTATTTATTACTTCAGATAGTGTACAATTCAATAGCATATTTTTTTTAATATTAATAAATTAATACACCAATAAACAAGGCAGTTGATATAAATTCATTTTCGATTGGCACAACTAATCAGTCAACAGTAAAATATAGAAACAGTTCAATGGGCTTCATTGTAAATCCTCAGTCCTCTTCCAAGATAGATTTAAAGTCTCCAGTTATTTCTGGGAATCACATACATGTAATTATGTGCATAATGTGTACACGCACAAATGCTGATTACCAGTTTTAGGAATTGCTTGCTAGTGCTAACATTTGGTCTGGTGATGTACATAAAAATCTACCACATTTGAATATTCTCAATGTAATTCCCAAACAATTCAACCTCGTGATCCAAGCACGGAATCAGCAACAGGTATTGGTATTGATAATTGACATTTTATCTATCGTAATGACTTAAAATCGTATAATTTTGAGATCAGATTCTAGCGTTGTGGTGACAGATCAAAGTCCCCAGGTTTGTCGCAGCGACTCGATGGTGGTCTCCACAGTGTTCTTCTCGTCCTGCGAGTACAGGCCAAACTTCAACTCTGACCCCTTGCAGTCGCCCATGTAGCGCTGGTCCACGGCATCACAGGCCGGCTGCCATCTACACAATATGCAACTGATATTTAACAAAAGATAGGCTGCAAAAGGCAAAAAAAAACATAAATAAAGTTTTACTGAGTCTCGTGCAAACATGTCCGATGTTGCATTAGCACATGCTGCAGTGAAATGTCAAAGTAGTTCTAGCTGTCTGGCAACTAATGTGACTAATATTAATTAAGCCAGCCACATTAATTAAGCCAGCCACATTACACCACCTGTAATATGTTGGCGGGTGGTAGCTCAGTAGTAGAACGTTGGACCCAAAGGTCCTGAGTTGAAATCCCGCCCCAGAGGAGCCTGAAAGATTCTATAAAGCGACTCTAAACCTCATTACAATAGAAAGAAAAAAAACACAGCTATAATACATCTTGGAGATTAAACCCTGTCTCAAACCATGCTTGTTGCATAAGCCTTTTTCTCAAATGCATAGAATAATATTGATATGCATTTTATGTATTACTTACCTTGTATCACAGCTAATGCGTGCAAACTCCGTTAGATTGCACGTTGACATATGAACTGTCCTGAAATTAGAAATAATAATTAATAAATATATCTTACCTTTAAAGGCATACTACGTATCACGGTTGATTGGCCTAGTTAATGGCCAAACAAATTTCTGTCTGAGACTATTTAAGTTTGATTTGTAGCCCCCAAAGTTGTTATTTACTGGTATAGGTAATACTCTACCAATTAGTGGAAGTAGTGGTACGCCAGTCGATTTGCAAGCCAGGGATTGGTTGAAATTTTGAAAGCACTTCATATACTATGGATAATATGCCTGGTATTCTAAAAA
>JAULBP010103696.1:0-2500 GCA_032355345.1 Lepetodrilus pustulosus
TTTCCTTCCTAAAGATTACATCAATCCAAACGCTACCATTGTGGCCTATGGGAAAGTATTTGGTGGTGTAATACCTAGAGAATGGACACCAGAGTCCGAGATGGGACAATATAGGCCACTAGTCTCAAGCAGGACAAGAGTGTTAGAGTTAGGATTATTTTCAGAGATAGGACAACCATTTTGGAGATAGTGAAAATAGGTCAATAGTGTCAGAGAAGGACAGCAATGTTAGCAATAGGACAACATAGGCCAACACTGTCAATGATTAGACAAAGAAAACAGCATGAAGGATAGCGCATTTGTCAGAGACAGAACAACAGCAACATATGACAATGTAGAACTGTGTCAGAGACATGACAACAATCAGACAGGACATAAAAACTAGGACAACATGTCAGATACGACATCACAGATATTACAAAACAAAAAGCATATTTCAGATTTAGAACAACATATCTTTATTCAACGACATTACGAATACTCTTCTCAGATGGATAATTTAATATTCCAGGAACCTAATTAATTTAGGTCTCAATATTCATTGAAGGACTATGCTCCTCTGACATTCGTCAAGTGAAGATTCCTACAATACTACCGGTAGTTCACCGATAACAATCACATCAAAACAGTGCCTGGAGTTCAAGGTCGCCTACCTCAAAGATGGTGTCCTCACAGAAGTTGATGAAGCTCTCCAGCTTTCCTTTGTCTCCTCCTTCATTGACCACACAGTGCAGGAATGATCTCTTGGACTCCTACACAACACAACACACAGCATGATATACAGGGTCAGGGCTCATGGTTAATTTCAACATGGCCCTTATTGCTGCTTCCTGAGCCGACAATCAGTAATATACAGTTTCATGGCTCATGATTAATTTCAATGGTCCTTACAGCTACTTGCTGAGATGGCAATCATTAACATGAGTTTACAGTAGCTAGATAGTCAATCATGGATAGTACACCATGTGTGTATGTACAGTATGAGTCTCTGGGCTGATGGTTGAGCCAGAAGCTCAAGATTAGTTTTTGATTGAATTAGTGCTGTACATGGCAGTGGGACTCTTACACTCATACATGACTATCAGGCATAACATGTACCTTGATCTGAGGCTTCTCCCACTGGTCGATGTGAGACTGTTTGATCTCGAAGTACACGCGCTCGATCCTGTTGGCGCTGCCCATGATCTCGATCCTGCCGAGGTAGGGGTTGAAGTACTCCAGTACACTGTGAGCTTTCTCCAGCAGTCGCTCTAGTCTGGAGGCACAACACATAGTTATATTAGTTACAGTACTCATTGGAAAGGAAAAATTCATTTAAATATTTCTTTTCTGATGTATTTATGTATTTTTAGTTTACGAAAACAAAATATATTATTTTATTTAGATCTAGATCTAGGTATTTAATTATTTACTACCGGTATGTATTTTTTATTATTATTTATTTATTTACTTATTTATTTATTCATTCGTTCATTCATTCAATAAGTCTCTCTGTCTGTCTGCCTGTCTGTCTATCTATTTTACTTATATATTTATTATTTATTTATTTATTTATTGAGGTATTTATTTTATTGAGGTATTTATTTATTGAGGTATTTATTTATTGAGGTATTTATTTATATATTCATAGATCTATTTATCTAAATTCATTTATTTATTTATTCAGATTTGTTTTTCTTTCTTTCTTTCTTATATTTTTTAATATATTTTATTTCATGTAATGCAACACAACACAGTAACTGAGTAAGGAATTTTCATCTGTACACACTTGCCTGAACCCAGTTTACTAAAAACTTTCTAAATTGGAATAGACATCTGTAAATCATCCAAACTTAACCAAATAAAAGTTTATTTTGATACAGCTCAAAGTCCTGACCTGGGCTCGTTGGGCATGTGTTCTGACAGGTTAGTCAGCAGGACGGCCATAGTGAAGCCGATGTCCTTGGCGGGGTTGTGGAAACGGTCAGTGAACTCGTGGAAGTCCACCTTGCCATCGTGGTTGGCATCAACGCACATCATGATGTACTCTATCTCCTCCCTGTAGACACAGACCGTACAATGGTGGTTCATGATACAGGGATAATACATGGTGCAGTGGTGATAGATGGTACACAGGTGGTAAAATGGCGATAAAGGGCAACGTGACATTGTGATGATATAAATAGTGGTGATACCCAATGGTCATCAAGTATGGTAATGCCCCTAACACTTATATTATCTGCGGTAGTTATAAATAATTATTAGAAAAATATGCAAATTGAATGCCAATATGATGGGCAGGGATTTCACCCCAATGTTAATTTGCCAAAGAATGACTTTTTTTCATCACCCCTAAAACTTTGCCACCCCTCAAATTGCTACTCATGAGAAGATAAAAATTCACCTTCATCTGTCCCATACTGAAACACCAAGGGGAAACAACCCCGGTGGTGATACCTAATCCAATAGTAATCAGACGATATTCAGACACAAATGGTGATGTTGTGACACCCAATACAAT
>JAULBP010103696.1:7500-10650 GCA_032355345.1 Lepetodrilus pustulosus
TGTAAGCCAATCTTCTGAATGGGTACATTTGTAAATATTGGGCTGAGATGAAGCAGAACAAACTTTACCGTTTCTCTACAAGAGTCAGTGGAACTAATTCTAGACAATAAAGTAAGCAATAGTAAAGTGGACTTAAAAGTAGCCTACCTGCATTGTTGCATCAAACGAGCAAATGATGTGAAGAATGAAACGTCCTTCTTGTCCTTCAAGTGTTGCAACATTTTCTGTAGAGAGACAATGAATACCTTTCTATACCATACATACAATATACAGCAGGTATAGATGATGTTCTTTCCAAGATTCAGCAAAAAAATAAATATGATTCTAATACATCCAACAATCTTAGTTTCGTACAAAGAAATATTTAGGCAAAAGTGAGGGAAATGTGTATACTTTGAACTGTACGAGTGTCATAAATTCAATATGACTTGGAAGAATGGATGACAATTATTCCAAGCAGATGACAATAATTACCTTCTGCACGTCCACATTACCTCCCCTGAGTAGGGAGATTCCTAGTTCTATGGTGTTGGTCACCATCGGCCCAAGTTCACCTGACAATATAATGATATTAATTCAATTGGAAAATAAAATATAATATATTTCTATTGATTGATTTGTTGTTTTACATGTATGTTACTGCAGGAAGATTTCACCAATATAGATCAACCTTCTCAACAAATGAGTAGCATATCTGCAATGTTGAAGTAGCAGTGTGATATAAAATACTGTTTCTAGTTTCAGCCTGTTTACTAATAACCCATTTGGCAAAGTCACGAGTGTGTTGGATTGGCTTCCATACAACTCAGTTTTGCATTCTATGATCGACAGTCATATTACAAATTTGGGGCTTGTCCAGGATACATAACAATATAATGTCATAAAATTACCTCGACTGGCCCCCATGTACAGTAGGACCATCTCGGCAGCACCACGATCAGCCAGCCTGGATTGTTCAGACAGTAGCTGTTGTTTCTCCATCTCTTGTTCCTGAAATATCAATAGACATGTTGTGAATGTAGTCAGCATCCTTGAAAGAAATCTTACTTACTTTCACTTCACTGTCATTGAAGATGAGCCAGCTGATAATTCAGGAAAAGCACACATTGGTTTTAGTGGGTGTTTCAATACGGCATCTATACTAAGGAAATCACTGCAAATCGGCACACACTCGTATTTTCTAGTAAACATTCACTAAATATGTACATTACTTTCCATGGAGGATTACTCTCATCTGTGCGTGAAGTTTGACTGAACGACAGTCTTTTAAAAGCATTCTAGCAATCTTTCAAAAATCAATGTCTATACTACTGTTCATGCTAAATATTTTTCACAATTAGTAACACAGATATTTGTATGGTAATACATTACGGTAATACATTAGAGGAATATGATGAGGGTGAATTACATGTTATATACACTGGATGCTGGCGCACTGATGCCACTAAGTGTTGTATATATACACACTGGGTCAAATGATATGTACACAGCAAGTACGTGCTATCTACGTAACTGCTAATACTAGTATGACTTCTAGGAATGTCTAGTGGCCATACACAGCCTCTATCGTCCATGACAACACATGTATAATGCAGCACGAGTGCAACTGAGAGAGCAAGGATTGACACCAAGCGTGTGAAGTGGTGGGATAGTGTAGGTGTCACACGGTGTTAATTGAGGAGGAGACAGGCGGGAGAGTGCACAGACGGCGAATACTGAGGCTTGGGTCTCCTTCATAATGCCACAAATTACGCTTTTACCCAATGAGTGATCATGGAGTTTAAGCTCACTGCAGGAGGGATTTACCCAATGAGAACATATACAAAGAAGAGATATTTTATCAATATGAACATAACTGATTTATTTTCATTGAATACAAATTCGTAATGACATCTTTTGTTTGTTTGTTTTGGGTTTAGGTCTATTTTCGAGAATATTTCACTCGTGTATTAATTTAGTCAATTTATGGATGAAAAAACCTGCCACACCCATAGTACTGAGTGTTGCAGTAAATATAGCAAAAACTAGATGTACTGATAATACTGATGTATGTCACAGTACAGACAGAGCATCCTACTGTGATCACATAGCAATTGTTTGTTCTCCAGAATGGGTTTCGATCTTGGCACTATTGACTATGAACTACAAAACTGAAACAATCCTATTTTGCAAATTAATTACTAAACTGATTGACACTTTGATATTGTTGAATATAATACATAAAAAGAACATTGATCTATTTCTTATAATAATAATCTTAAAAGCAGTTCTAAACCGTAATTAAATCATATAACTAAAAAAGTAAATCTAAAAAGAAAAGAAAACAAATGTACCTACGGTATCTGTTAGAAATGCATGATAATGACCGTTCTGTTTTCAATATGGCGCTAGTCATTCTACCACGAATAACGGAACAGAACAACAGTGAACAGGACGGAACACCTGGGTTCTATAACAGAACGAGATTAGTACCTTCAATAAATCCAGTTTGATCTGATGCAAACAGTAATAAGATATTACCTCAGATGTGAATTCAAAGTGTGTAGGAAGTAGACAGAAGAAAAATAATACTAGCCAATGTGGGTCTTGTAGCTCACTTGGTAGTTAATGCTAAGGAAATAGATGTTACAGTGCTACCATGCAATGTAGATAGGCAAACTAGCTAAGTTGCTGACAGTTCGATAAGTGTGCATACTGGTAGAAGGTTTTATTAATTTGGATAATGGTATCATATGGGGGAAAACACCATGGATTCTGAACTATATTTTCATTCCACTTCTGTCATTGAAAATTCTCAACAATCTTTGTTTTTAAACAATTTAAATGGACAATTTAAATAAGATATAAATATTACATACATGTACATAAATCCTAAAACAATTAACTGGACTGTATCAGTTGCTACTGGTTCCTCTCTAAATAAATACAACACCAGAATACTGAAGCTTACCGGTACATGTAATATTGTATTTATAATTAAAATAAAAACATTTTAATTTTAAACAGGAAAATTCTATATGGGTTTGCATCTGAACAACAGCATACCAATGCCTGCAATGGTTGTCTCCCATTTGTTACACATGCCATTTGTTACACACCTTAATTGGCCCAGTTGTTACACAGTCAGTTTAGGGATTAAGTAAGCACACC
>JAULBP010103707.1:0-10649 GCA_032355345.1 Lepetodrilus pustulosus
AATCAATAACAGACGTATAGTGGACATTGATAGAATATATAACAGACGGATATTGATAGAATCTATAACAGGCGGATAGTGGACATTGATACAATCTATAACAGACGGATAGTGGACATTGATATAATCTATAACAAGCGGATAGTGGACATTGATACAATCTATAACAGACGGATAGTGGAAATTGATACAATCCATAACAGACGAATAGTGGACATTGATACAATCCATAACAGACGGATAGAGGATATTGATACAATCCATAACACAGACGGATAGTGGATATCTATAACAGACGGATAGTGGACATTGATACAATCCATAACAGACGGATAGTGGACATTGATACAATCCATAACAGACGGATAAAGCTTAATCACACCGCCGCTGGATGACGTTAATGTGCAATATTGCAACATGAATGGCTTTGGGTTGCAAAGGTCTTTTCAAGGATTTTTGAATATGTTGTAGATAATGAAATTCTGCTTCTACCAAGAAACCTATGGGCCCACCAATGTGTTATTCAGTTAGAGACCATAGCCCTCTCTTCGCAGTGCATTAGCTATCAGCAGAGAGCTTCGTGAAAGTAAACCCTGATATTTACGACCGCTAGGACTCAAGGTTTGCCCTGGGGAACGGGAGGCGTGAAGTATGTTACAATGTAGTCAACTACACGGAATCCAAATGTTCCTAAGATATGAAATGTCAACTGATATTTTTCTTTCTTTATTATTGTAATCTACTTGTGTGGCTACCTTTACGAAAGAGACCAGTTTGTTAGGATCTACTGTAGGCCTATTTACAGTCGAGACATCGGGGAACAATTAATACTGAAGACGTAAGTTTCCCTTGCTATGTTCAATACTTCCGTGTCACACGAAACTTGATGACATGAAATACATCCAAATCCATAATCCATTTCTATACCAAGGTCGTGATAGTAAATGACATTTAGACACGAAAGCGAACACTTTATATGCGTTACCATTGTATACGAGATCTGTCCTGGTTGTTTCATTGTTCACCTTTCGTATGAACATAAATGCATTGCGACTTCACGTTTCTTGTTACAAGTGCGAACCTCTGCTCTTGATGTAATACGAGGGGTGTGGGTGTAGGGTTATTTATTTTGTATAGTCTTCACGTTAATTATTTCTACATCTTTCTCTGTCTGAACCTCTGCGTCTTGCCCTTGAATCCATGTGTGACCATTTTCATTAACAGATCTTCCGTGTGCTTTTTCATTCATTTTCCTGACACGGCCTTGTATCGAGTCGGGAACATGATCGCAGCCGTAGCGTGTGTAGGTATTCACAAATCGTGCATAAGAGTGTGAACGGTATTTTTTTTTTATTGTTTTCCTAAATGTACGAAAGTTTACAGCCATGCCTAAATGAATGCATGAATGTTTTTTTGTTTTCTTTTTGCATTGGAAAACTATTTCCTTAAAATGTGTTATCTGACCTGTCACATGTTTATAGCATCATCCTTGATACACAGACTGTCAATGAACGGTATGACTGTTCTAATACTGTATCAATGTAGGGAGACTTTTACACGATGGTATGCCACGCGTCCATAAAATATTCGTTTACAGTATACAAGTGTCTATATTTCAGTGTGAAATCCCTTACAAAAACAAATGGCAAGATTCCAATGAACAATAGGTTTCTTTACTTTCCCCTAGAATTAGACTTACAAAACTGAGAGTTTCACTTTATATATAACAATGTTTAGTATTTCAATATTACAACGTGTGGTGCATACTACGAATTATCTTTAGGCGTCGTATAGTCTCGGTGAAGAATGAAACCGCATTGAAATGAAGCGTTCGTAGAAATCATGTTGGTTCTGGTGAAGTACGATTCTTCTGCGTCTGATGATAATGATCGTTTAGACCCTGGAACAACCGCTCTACAGCAATGATACTGACATTACATAATACCGCCAGAATAAAAAACAGCAGCAAATATACTAGTTGACGTTTATTTCCAACATCCATTCAGACATTTCAGTCAATACAACCTTTCTCTCGTTCCGTTTGGACTAACACGGATCTCTACCAACAGCTCTAACTTCACTATATTCATTCAAATAATGGAGATCAATGTGTGGGCAGAGGGTGTCTCCTTAAAAGCGCAGGTCCAGTGTCTGCTTCCATAGGCTACTGGCTTCGTACAACATGACTCACACGGGTGGTTCGGCTGTAACGATGTGTCGAATCGCACCATGTGAGCGTACATGTATGCGATGCGATTCCCAACGTCAGATATCGCATGACTAGAAAAAGTTCTACTCGTAAGACCAACCGAAACAAACTAACAGTCCCGTGTGAGCGCGCCTTAAGTCTATTTCGAGGAGACAGGACGAGGATAGCGGTGTATTAAGACGTCCAACAAGACACGGACATTCATTGCAATAGTAAACGTAAACTGTGTGGTGATTAATGCTAAACCTGATGTCAATATCAGCATATAGTTTGCTGAATCAATGGATGGACGTCATCGAATCCTGGATTAATGTAATGCGTCTCTAAATAGTTGTCATTGAGTATATCTGAAGCACTTTCCGATAGAATCTCGTCAGAACCATGAGTGGAGTCTATCTGGACAAACCCGAACGATTTCCATGGATTGACATGACGGTCATATTCCGCTTTGAAATCCAGCGACGTGACCGATGGTGGGTCATCGGCAACTGATTGTATAACCTCGTCATCGTCTGAGAAGGTGCTATTTGCGTCACAGTTAGACAACGCTTCTAATTCCGATTCCATGATGGCCTCGTACACACCACAATATGTGTCCTTTGTACAATCTCCGGCGATATCCTTGCAGAACACGTGGTGAGGCACTGGAGAACTCTGAGACACGTGCCTTGATTTTTTCTGAACACGTTTCGAATCGCAGTCGAGGTCACTAGAATGGCCATCCATCTCCAAGCAGTCGAAATTAATGTCACTATCCAAATCAAAAGTGGTCTTTGAAGCTTTGGTAATTGTATCACTTCCTGTGTCCAGCCGGATGTCGTTGTTGGGTTCGATGTCACAGTCGGTGCTCACGCCTGATGAATCAGCGGAAGTGTCGATGTGTTTCACGCGACGGAGCTTCCTGTTTCGAAGTTTATTAGCACTTATTGCCGGTTTATGAGCGGGTGGGTTGTTATTGCATTCACCCAGACCAAGATACGACCAATCAATATCCGGTGAGTAGTCCGCAGAGTCGTATTTCTCCCGTAACAGCTTCCACCTGCACAAACCAAATGAGTCCATGTCTTTGCCCTTGGAAACCTTCTCCTGTGTCGTGCTCACGTGGTTCAGTCCAGACTTTTCCCAATAGACGCCATACTGTCCGCCAATCTTGTTCGTCACTACGTCGATCTGCTGCACCAGAACACGTAAATCTCCCACAATCCCGTGCAGGTTGGTGATCACGTGTTCCAGATTACCAACCATGTTCCTCACGGTGTTCCTGACGGCGGAACCACTGTCGAGACGAATGTCGTAACCCGGGGCGTGGCTATAGCCAGGGGGAGGGGCATATGCAGGGGCGTGGCTATAACTAGGTGCCTGGCTGTAAGTAGTGCCGTAACCTTGCCCTGATTGGTGTGCATATCCTGGCGCAGGAACTTGATTGGCATATGGTGGACCATATACAGGGGCGGGGCCAAACACAGGGGCGGGACCAAATACAGGGGCGGGACTACATCCGGGCGCTTGGTTGTGCGCGGTGGCAGGCACGAATCTCATGTTCTTCTGAGATTTGATGTTGTGAGGCGTGGAGGCTGGAAGTGGGTGGGCCATCATGGCGGGTTACCGTAGTTACTGTTTTAGCACCATAGGGGAGGGGCCAGGTCACATCCTCATCACTGATTGGTCAACCTGAAAGGAAACATAGTTCTATTAGCCTAAACATGACGATGTTATGACTTTGAATAACAATTACTATGCTATGGAATAATGAAATATTTAAACTTGGCCTATATTATTTTCCCAGTTGCCAACAAAGAGTACTAGTATATACTATATGCCGAACGTTACACAAATGATGCATTGCATGGTATAAATAGAAAACTCAGTTATTTGAACGTCGGTAGTGCTGTACATCTATTTTCAACGCTAGATCATAAACAAGCATGTAAATTGGCTCGTTGAAAGTCGGCATCTCTTTAGAATGCAATACCGTCTGGTTAAATATACCTGATGAAACGAGAGAGAAGCATAGACGTGTTTTCAATTTGGCAATTAGTTCTGGTATATACACTTCCAGATTTTAGGCATGTTTTAAACAGATCGGGTAGCTCAGTGAAGATTGCCACATTCCAGTTTCTGGTTAAGTTCTTCTAATCTTAAAAGATGTAACTAATGTGTTGAGAATATTACCGAAATCTGGCAAGGTTTGTACTGTTGGCACCGCTAGATGATGACCTACCAAGTAGATCGAAGACGTGCAAGACCTACAGACCTGTATGGGAAATGTAATGGCCTGTATGAGATATGTAGTAGCCTAGGCTGTATGAGATATGTAGTGGCCTTATTGAGAAATGTAGTGACCTGTATGAGATATGTAGTGGCCTGTATGAGAAATGTAGTGGCCTGTATGAGAGACGTAGTGGCCTGTATAAGAGATATGGCCTGTATTATAAATGTAGTGGCCTGTATGAGAAATGTAGTGGCCTTTATGAGATATGTAGTGGCCTGTATGAGATATGTATGAAGTAGGAAAGAGCAAGTAATAAGTTTTATCATAAATCAACCCATTGACAACATGTTCTCAGTAGAAGACAAACTGACACTTTGTAATAATAAAAGAAAATGCATACGGGTTTATTGTCAGGAATAGACAACAAAGGGACACGTAGGTAAACATTACAGACAGTACTGCTACAGTTGATTGTGTAGACGAGGAAAATGGAGTTCATTACTACGGATACGGGCTAACGGTAGTAGCTAAAATGTATCCATTAATGCACTGGTGCTATGAAGGTTGTCAGTTAACTGTCATATCCGGAATCTCCTTTTTTTCTTTCTTTTTGTCCATTGACTCATTGATTTCACGTTTCATGATCTGTCTATTCATAAACATATTGACTGATCAAATAGTTTCTTTTATTTGATATCTTTGATGCGTGAAGACGCAGGTCAATAATCCATTACAAGTTTTCAACGTATACGTTTGTAACCCAATACTGCTCATTCGTTCCATTAAGACTCAGCATGTATAAACTTTCTATCCCCGGTTTGCCTTGGTAATGACAGGCAAGAGATGCATTACAACCCGGCAGGTGTGAATCATAAACAAACGCATTTTGTAACTTCGATAATGCTCAAGAGAGCCTCAAAGGTATGTTTCTCAGTGATGTTTTATATGGCTATGACAGACTGGTGGCCATAGCTTCTATAATCTCCAGGTGGGAGTGGTACGTTAACGTGTTCAGTCAGAAGATAGACCGCGAAGGATCAATGACGACGTTCAGTGAGATAGCAGCCGTACAGAACAGGAAACGGTCTAATTACATCTGTGGACGTGTACAGTGTCTCCGTTACAGAGAGATATAGACAAGAATAAGTCAATGTCAAATATACAATATACCTTTATAGTCTTAATGGCATTGATAATTGCATTAGTACTATGATGGTCAAATTAGCAAGTCGTAATTGAAAATTTGTAAGTATTATTATAAATCAATAGTTTATTGTTGTCAACTACAATATACGAGACGTCTCAGCCGGCGAAGCTGTGAACTATCCTGTTGTGGATGTAAAGCAGCAATAGATTTTATCCATAAACGGAGATTTTTGTATTTTGTAGAGTCTAGTAAAATTAAATACAGCGACCTACTGAAAGCGAAATCTTTTAATATATTCCTTAGTTCTATGACAACCTGAATGAGGGGGAACAAGTTATATTGAAACAAATGAGCCTCAAGATCGTTCGGAGATTACAATAGTAGTTAGATGAAGCAGTTGCGCACATCCTTATAACACCGGCGTTGCTCAAAACAATTGTAGCCTACACTAGTGGTAAGCCAGCATTTCAGAACCTGCTACAAGTGTAAGTCGATGGCATAAAACACAGTTATCGCTACAATACTTGAAAATATGGTTAGCTAAAACTATTGTAGTGATAAAAGTGGTTCATGCAACTAATCTTACATTTGAAGCTGGTTCCGAAGATTTTACTTACAACTATTGTAGGCTACAATTGTTCTGATCAACGGGCCCTAAAAATCTTTGTTGAACGTGTAATACTAAAGAACTATTGATATCCATTTACGTCGTAGGATTCGTTGTTTGTTTACCGTGGAAATGCAGTTATCATCATTGGTCTGTCAGTACATAGATTATATGGTCATTACCAGCCGGTGTTCGCATGTTTACTGCAACATTCAGCGCCACGGATGTTGCAAGTTTCCTCCTTCCCTACACAGAGAAGCCGTGACGTAAGTGAAATGATCGTGAAAGCGGCTCTAAACCCCAATTTTAAGAAAAATGGTCATGTACTCAAAAAATATGCTTGACCTCTGCAAGCGTATAGCATTGGTCATACGATACAAATGTTGATGATGCTCTCGTCCTCTATGTAGATACACGGCGCAGATGATCCACATTGACAAGTACTGAGATTAGGCGGGTCCGTGGTTTGGGCGCGTAGAGCCTCCGTAATGAGCGCGCGCCACCGATACATCACTCCGAGAAATCAACACCTAGAGTTGATCTGAAACTGGTTCGACACTTTCAGAGTCTTTTATTGAGGGCCCCACGTGGCATCTGGTTACTTGATGACATTCACCAGCGCAACACAGACCACATAGACAATGTATAACTATATGTATCTTAACAGCGTACTTGGTTTATAATAATGACAAACTAGTGAAGCATTCATCTTTATCATTTTGATTGTATATTATATACAACGTTGATCTGCTTTTAGATGGTGAGAGGGTACTGGGCCTCGAAGAAAATACATTATTGAATAATTTGTATTTCAATATATCCTGCTGTCTTTCTGTGTAATAGTTCTTTGTTACCTTACGACATATATACATTACTTGTGTAAATAATATATATAAATGATCCAATTAAATTCTGAAGAATAAAATATATCAATCGTTTGAAATCAAAAGTACGGAAGAATGTGATGGTCATGTTAATGATTACCTTGTAGTGTCTTGAACGCCAGTTTTGTTGCATACTCCCCAGGGAGTTGAGAATGAATTGCATAAGTGCACACAGGTCCATTGGCCGGGGTAATAATGTAGCGCTTTGAGCACGCTTTCGAGCGTGGATTTGGCGCAATATAAATATTCTCATTATTATTATCCAATCATTATTATTATTATTACACATGCAGTCACTTTAGAAACGTAACGAATGCCAATCGTTGAATGCACATCTACAAGATAACCCATTATGAAAATTGATTTTTGATTTTTAAATATGATTTATGTGTTAAACTTTGCAAGATTTGGATATATTAATTTCACAATTCTATCCTACCTGTAATCGTTGTCAGTGAGGTATTCTTAGTATAGTTGCCATACAGTGATGATAAGGTACTCCTTCAGATTCGCACACACAGAGCCAGCCATTCCATCACAGAGCCCTGCAGATAGTCTGACTCATCGTACGTGTCGTAATTCTACATCCAGTAAAACAACAATGAACGCCACTCCCCGCACGTGTATCGACGCGCTACCTGTGCGACGACGTGACTCACTCTCCGTGACACACCCAGCCCCGTACATGCACGTGTAGGTCGCCAATCAGCCGGTGATGCTGCCGCGCGTGTATCGAATCAATAGGATGCACGTCATCGCTCTCTCTACTATACTGTGGACAGGAAGTTCCATACAGAAGTCGCCGTAGTAGCCGTCAAGCCGGCTGGCCCGCAGGCCTAGTTGTAAATCGATATGCGATGGTTTATGAATAATGTCATCATAAATATAGGATATACCTATGTACTGTATTCAAATATCATTACAAATGGAAATATGGAAGTTAGATTAATGGAGTTTGTCGAATAAGACTTGCATAGAACATACTAAGATGTTGATCTTCAGTGATAAATGGAATCGATCGTCCGCTAAATAACAAGTTAAATGTTATATATTGTTTTAGAATATTTTGAATAACACATTTTCTTTGAAATATGGAAATTTAATAAGCTATATTTCCTGACTTGAATACGAATTTCTGACAATGTGGATCTTCATATAATACATAATGTTATTGGACTACGACTAAGGTAAACAAAGTAGAGATCATAACATTTAATTTACTTTAAAAGACAATATGATGGTTAATCATTACTTTATACACTCGCTATTTCTATGTTCAGTAATTGTGGATAAAGGTGTGTGTGTGATATGGATTATCTGTGAATTTCATCAAATATTCATAATATAATGGGAGCTGAACACTTTCTGAGACAGACGAACTGAAACACTATGGTGGTGGAGGTATGAATGTCATCAAAAAATGTAGCCTTTAGGTTTATAGAATTTTCCGACATATTACTATAATAACCTTTCGTATTCTGTATATAACATACTTACTCTAGCTATTATAAGTTTTGAAAAATTCCGTTCGAGAGTATCGTATTTTTTCATAGTCTACATGTATGTTACATGAATATTTCTGATATAATTATGTTAATGGACTAAAACTTACTTTCGTACTATTCATAGACATGTTAATATCTGCATAATATTTTATTTATCAACAACGGGGTTTTTTCAGCATGTACCGAGTAGAAGCAATTATTGACGTTTAGGATTTAACACACTGATCTTCGAAGCGTGTGGGAGAAATCATTCACTCATCATTAATTATCATTTTACTGGTATGTACTATTTAAAAGTTGCTATATGGATAATATACTACACGTGGTTTATTCTTCCACTAAATCAAGATGGCAGCAACATGCTAGTATGCAATGCTATATGCATTAAGAAATATTTCCAGATTTATCACAGAAGGCTTTCAGTTATATAAATGAAAATCGTATATAACAGTAGTATATGCATGGTATCATGGTATCGTGGTATCATTATATAGGTATCTTATCCTGTCATATTGGTCATGTTTGTATTTTATGGGTTCATGTATATTGTACCTCGTGTACCAGATCGACATATATGACAGACATATATATTTATTAAAGTCTCGCTCATTGACAACATTTTCCAGATATTAACATTGCAATTAAAATTGTCTAAGGCCAATCGCTCAGCGATTTATGAGAGAGATAGTGATTATGAAATATTATAAAAACGTATTTACAGTACATAAAATGTACAATAAATGTACCACCGTGGGTGGTTTTTAGAGAATAAATAAATGAATGAATGCACATTGTTTATCGATACGTAATGAAACCGTTGTGTACATGGATACATTGCCACGAAAAAATAAACGAAGCAACATTTGCCAGTTGTTTAATGTCATGTTAATGCTAAATAATGTTGACAAGATAACAAGCTGTTATGTGCTCGTTTCAGTGGATCTCAATATTCGATAATGAGAGTATGTATATCTGTTGACACACGTCTTACTGTCCTCCATCGATCCCACATCCTGTTATTAATGACATCGATACTTACACGATGTACTGATATATGCATGGTTGTAGATTTCTGCTATGAGGGTTAGTTAATGATACGTGCAACCTACACTAGTAACGTGCAAAATAACCGCTTTGTAGATCCATGTTATTATATATGGACACTTTCTGTAAACAATCTTATTGGAAAAGTAAGATATAAAAATGAAGACAGTAATTGATTATACTACATCCATTATGCAGTCTTTCTCTGTTTGCTGTTTGCAAGGAACGTCTTTATGATCGTTTCTACGATTCTACATGGATCATGAAAAGCAAACAAAACCATAACTACCTGGTGTTAGTACTAATCATACATACTCATACATTGGTATATTATATGAAATAATAATACCTAAGTCTAACTTATGGATCGTCCACTCATGAATCAGCTATACTGTGCAATGTATTATAACACCTAGAGCTATTTCATTTCCATGCTTGGAGTGTATCGAACATACGTACTTTATGCTGAAAATGTCAGTGAAAAAGAACACGATTTTTGTAATAGTGAATCTGCAGGTACTGTTAGATGTACGGTGATGCTGGAGGCTATCGTTACATGCAGTAGTAGTGTTAAAGCATTGGTTGGGTTGATATATAAATGGTTGGCAATATGAACATTGGTAATCTCACTTCCACACCTGTCGCTTGTCATTACTACGTGGATTGCCATACCTGCATAAATAACCACCGGTTGTGTTTCTGGCACCAATATAGCTCGTGTCCGTAAGCAAGTGGAGAATATGTATATTGTATGCATGTATGATCATATCTGCGTAAATAATCATTACTTATTTGAATTAATTAACCGACTTCAGTAGAATGATCAGATTAATTAAAACCATTGAATACCTACAAATAGACAGATCTAATCCATGTTTTGCAATTAAAATAATAACATATTGCCATATAGAGCCTCTCACGTCAACAGTGCAATATACTGTATAGTTAATAAACACATTAATATGACACATACACACACACACACACACACACACACACACACACACACACACACACACACACACACACACACACACACAC
>JAULBP010103718.1:0-10648 GCA_032355345.1 Lepetodrilus pustulosus
TTCATCATATTGCCCCCCCCCCTCTCCCCCCCCCCCCCCATGAAGGCATAACTATGTCGTTAAGTATACAAATAGCTCTGGGAATATGGTCTATGTCTGAACTAGTATTCAAAATAACAATTTAACGATACATCTATATATCATTTTGAATTGCGGTTTAGAGCCCCTGTCAAGATTATTTCACTTATATCACGGCTTGTTGTAGGTAGTTATCTAAATTGTTATTGCTAGTTATTTGAATATCATGTCATGAAAATGCACTTTTCATAAAAATGTGAAATATTCTAATCTTTGCGTCAACCCAGTGGTCATGCGCAGATGATTCCTATTGCTGTTGTTGTATATAATCTTTCAGCATGACTATTATTTTAGCATGTAAAGTCAGTAGGAGCGATATTAGGCCCTGAGCTTACATTTCTATTATTTATTACCGTTAAAAAAATAGTTTATTCAGAATTGCAAATTTTCCAATTTAAAAACGCCCATCAATAACCCTAGAATTGACTTATGCTATGATAAATAAAGAATACAGTCCTAGTGGACACATTTCCATGCAACTCATAGCTGTATATACTCCCCGAGGAGTTGAGAAGGTTATAATTATGCACACTGATAAAATAACAGGAGCAATAACAGTGTAGCTCTTTGAGCACGTACCTTGTGCATGGAGTCTAGTGCGATAGAAATTCACTTATTATTATTACATGTATCAGTAAATTTGCTTTTAAGGTCCAAAAACAAAACGGAGCCATTTAACGAGCAATATATTGTAGAGACATTTCTATAATTCATATGCAAATCAGCTCAAAGACTATGTCTGTCATCAATCGTTAGTTTGCTGCACAAAGCTTATGAAACTCGAAGCAAAGAAATAGATCGAGTTCCCAAAGTTAGCATCAAATTTCAACACAGCAGATTTCAATGTTACTATTTTCCCCAAACATTTGGAATTTAAATGAAAATTCCATTGAAAGTACCTTTTGCACAACCCAACGGTATAGGGGAAATCTAATTAAAATTAAATCTTTGTTCGTTTCCTCTACATTCCAAACACCTAGGCGGCAATAAGACCAGCTGACCTTTCTGGACCACTGAATGACGCAATAGCTGGGGACTAATGCATAGCCAATCAGGCAAGAGTAGTATATAACCGACGGTCTTGGTTCTGTGGAAAGCAAAAATGTATACCAAAAATGTAAAACAACTAACAAAACAATCAACCATCCAACCAACCAATCAACCAATAAAAACCTCCAATTTCAGGTAGACAAATTACGACAATCACTGTTTTTATCAATCTAACTAAATTTAGGAACGGGAGATTCGCTCCCAAGATATATGGACATAAGCTCAACAACAATCTAACAGTATCCCATGGAGAGTGGCGTCAGCACCTTTGACCTTAACCAATCACAGGCTCACGTCCACTGTCTAGTATGCACGGTTGAACATGGGTGCGTTCAGGATGCATTACTTTTCTCAGCCAACACATGTAGTACTACGTAGTGCTACCTTTTACTTCGGCTTTTGAGCCCGTAGTATTTTGTAGGAAATAGTAGGAAAAGCCAAAGCATGAAGTAAGTGGACTGCACGCATGTGCAAACCGAGTTCCTGCTATTTTACTACTAAATCGTTCAGAGAGCCACTACTTTTTATAAAAGTAGCGTACATTTGTTTACAGAAAAGTACCGCAGCTTGAACGCACCCCATGTTTCTCTGTCTACGGAACTTCTACGTTCGGAACTTGCTACTAGTTACTCTTAAGTGTGCTTAATATTTGATACGGATAACGGAAATAACCGAGCATTTCCGATAACTACGAACGTTTGGCGTTAACTTGCATCAACAGTCTTACAGAAGATGACCGATTATTTGCAAAAAGTATGTGGGTTGTTCGTAAGTGATGGGTCGAGGAATGTGGGTCAAGATGAGGTCAAAAGTCGCACCATAGCGAATAGCAGTTATCTTAGATCGATGTTGAACGCACGTCCATAATTGTATCTTGGGAGTTAAACTTTCGTATCTAATTTTAATTAGATTGTGTTTTTATTAACATCAATCTTGCGTTTTCTCCAGATGTATGTAATAAACAGGAGCTATCAGTAGTAGAATAATGTTTTGTTCCTTACCAATAATTATGGTGGTATCCATAACACTACGGCGTCACAGAGATTGAGAAGTACCTTTGAAATGCTGACGTATTATCAACTGGAATCTAAATGTCTCCCCAAAGGCAAGTGTTGAGTGTTGCCGGTCAAAAGGAAATTAAATAAGTTTTTTTACAATCTGATTCTCTGCTCTGTATGGATATATGCAAGAAGACTCCTATGGGTCTGTACGTATGTGTTTGTTTGTGTTTAGTTGTGTTTGTGTTTTTATCTGACATTGATACACTGTACAAGTATTACGAGCAGGGACCTTGCTAGAAGGATACTAACTCATATTCCATTATTATATTTATGTCCTCGTTATGACGTTTTCTCAGCTTACCTGTCAGTCTGTGGGTCACGTTTATTTTTAGAACTTGATATAATTTCCCATAATTGGACAAGTTCCGGTGAAATCCCACCACGATTACTAGGCCTTGGGTTGACTATACTCCTGTGAAAATCTTAGATGTTTTTTTTTTTTTAAGCAATATTTATTTGGAAAACTTCCGGGATTCACGAACAGCCAACTTAATGGCTATCTGAACACGTCTGTTCTATTCAGCCGTGTTCAGCAGTCCATGTGTCATAGATATGAATACAACGCATATTTTGCAGCGACCAATACGGCGATTTACGTTCTAAGATAGAACTGTATCATTGATATCTATGCTTGCACACCAAACGTGAAATCAGCAACGACAAATGTGTGTAGAATCAGTTCTTATCGTTTAGTTGTCGCCACTGATTAGCTCGTCATTTTGTGTGTGAGGACCTTAACGCTTCTCTAGGTTTATTTTATTTTGAGCACACCATTTACTGGAATGCCATGACTAGATAAAAGAAATTGAAAGTCCATGTGAACTGAGAAAAAAAAATAGACTACGAGAATGACCACGATAGAACATTAGCAATACATCAAGACGGTCCTGTCTAACATCGCTAAATTTGGAGAGAGAAGAAAAGACAATAGCAAGGATACACTAAAATACTGCACCATTGACGTGCACATGTGCATACATATAGCTCAATCAATCAATTAATCAATCAATCAAATACGTGGATTACTCGCATACCGCAAGAGGGATCTTAAGAACCGCGCCTTCATTGGTTGATGATATGATAATATACAACTCTGATATTATGAACATATTTCTTTTCGCCATCGTTGATGTATTATGTTTCCAGCAACTTGTCAACTCGACTTCCTCTTTCTGAATATCGTCTGCATTCGATTAGACATTTTTTTTAATAATAATGTCCTCGATTTCTATCTTTAAATTAGCTATGCCGTTTCTGGTTTTGCCATTGGATAAAGATTTATTACTCTTCTGTCCGTCTGTTACATGATTCACGTTACGCTACATGATTCCATCTCGTCAAACACATTATTTATCCTAGTTTGATCGCCTTGGGATTTCATAGCTGCCAGATTTGTATCTTGTTATTTATACGACGAAAACTTTATCTGAAATTTGTGGGATGTCGCTTAAATTATAATTTTTTTGTCCTCTTCACAAATTATATTTGTATGCCAATTGGGAGTGATTCAGGGGAGATAATATATGCCCATCCTATTCAAGATGGCGCCACCGGAAGTCTATAACTATCGACCGTCACTAAAGATAATAGGTTAGCAATCAGATTGTCCAATTCCTATATGGTTTTAGAATAGATTCATGTGTAGCGGGGATCGCATCAAAGACTATTGCAGTGAACTATTGTTAATGTTGTGCACGGAGCATCCTCGATAACACATGTTATTGTGTAACATCCATCAATTACCATATGATATATTGCTATTTGGAGCTTCGTTTACAGAGTTCTAGAATGGACCCTGGGATGATTACTATTGCGGACGTGGACTGCTTAACGCTATGCAGACAAGTAACGCTAAGTGAACATGCAACGATAGTATCCTTTGCCGACAAGCATGACTTCCGGCCTTTTGAAAGGATGTAATCATAACTTAAGCGGTAAAAAGGGCGTAATTATCTTTTTAATAGTATAATTATCCTTATGGCCTGGGCGAAATAAGTTTGATTTAAAAGATTACATTTTTCATTTCATACATAGAACCACATCTATTCATATTATTAACAAAACTTTCATTTACTTGTTGTATATAATTTAATTTAGGAAAATGTGGTGCACACGAACTCAGAGTCGCGAACATAGCATTACAACAGGATAAACGACCTGAAGTGAGTAGCTACGCGACTTTACAAAACAAACATTGAAGATAACGTTTTTTCTGTAGTCCATTTACAAGTATCCAAGGTCAAGGACACTTTTGAGAGCACGTGTGATGGATACTGGGACAGTTACTGTGGTAACAAGGGCAGACACAAAGCGCCAAGAGAATGTATTGTTAATGAACACTGTTTCCAATAACCAAAATATTTTGGTTAGTATAGAAAACAAATTAATAATATTATCGTTACTGGGCAACATGTCCTAATCAGAAATGGTCCCGGTGATTACAAGGTATTGACACGATTAGCATCATATCATATTGAAGGCATATATCATTTTCTGAAAGTTAAGCCTAATGACATTATGTACATTTATACATGAGCATATGTCTCCTCAATATAAAGGTATTAATCTTACGATTTCAAACTCTTCAACTTATTATTTTATGACAAAGATAGAATAAAATATTCTATATAACGGCCAAATTTGGCCTAAAAAATTAGATATTTCTATACTTGAAACGTATGTTGTTTTGGGACTATGAAAAATCATGGAAAAATATTGACCGGACTACATTTTAGACTTCTGATTTTATTTATATTGACCTGAAAGAAACACCACTTGAAAAGGAAGGGCTATTCGCCAAAACCACTTAAATTAACCTTAAGTTGTTTTAGAATATTGGTTTCAATAGAAAGCACAACTCACTGCATCAATCGGAATAATCAGTGCATGTATTCAATGATTCCCCCGTGGTATATGGTTTCCTTAAAATGTGTTTTTTTATAACAAAATTGCATGATAACGTTTGTTGGCTCTCATGAAAAGTTGGAAACAATTACAATACAATACGAGCAAACAAAAACAAGCCCTAACTACCGTGCACGACCTAACACGAATTATGGTAATGAGCAAACGCGGAAGTAGTGAACCTGCGAGATGTATATGTTACAGTTAATCTGTATAATTAGGTAATCTGTATAATACCTGATCTTTTCATTGAATTTCAGTTCACTAAGTCTATTTGTTAAATGCCTGAAATGACAAAATTATTCCCTTTAATTGCCAGATAGAATGGCATGAGTTTGATGAAAGATTTTTTGATTTTTTACATGTATTTACACAAAATTGCATGCATTTCTATTATTATTCACACAAAAGTGTATGAATGCCTATACAAATTTACACATTACCTTAATTTTATTTCATCAAACTCATGCCATTCTATCTGGCTGTTAAAGGGAATCATTTTGTCATTGCAGCCTTTTTACAAATAGACTTAGTGAACTGAAATTCAATGAAGAAATCAGGTATTATACAGATTACCTGTATACAGGTTAACTGTAACATATACACAGGATGAAAGTGCAGTTTCATATTGGATCTGAAAATAACGCTTGTGAACATTTGAACACATGATTTAGTTGAGGTTATTTAAACATTTATTACGATATCAAAATACTTTTAAGGATAGCTGGCACATTTTTCGCCATTAACAAAAGAACTACCGTACTAACATGTTTTTCTGACACCAAGTGTGGTAGTGCGATATTCATTGTAAAATAATTATTATATTGGACAGCCTATGTCTCTATTGTATGTAAGAATATTTGCATGTACAGATCTTGTGTACATTCATAGCTTTTCTATTTTGGTTTAAATTGAATTTCTTTTTCTTGTCATTTTTATCAAAAATTTATGTTTATTAGTTCATGTTCATTGTGTCAATTGCAAGGGTTGAGATCGTTTCTCTGATTTTCTTGGCGTAGTTTAGCCATGCTCACGATTGCCAGCGTTTCCACTCGAGTGTGCCGATCACTGTGTACAGATATCTAGAGCAAGAGTTACCATGGTTACGCTGGAATTAATAGCAACCTTGTGAAGAGGGAAAAATGGGTTCTTTCAAAATGGCATTGCTTTTTAATTTCTAAATGTGTTGTAAATATTGTAAATTTGTACATTATGTAAATAGAACATGTATATGTAGAGAGTATTCCAATTTCTTATAACAACTTGGAAGTTCAAAGCAACATTTGAGAGAGAAAAAAAAGTATATAAATTATTATATTTAAAGTACAGACTTTGACCGATTTAGCATTTACCCAACCTTGAACCAAAGTAAAATGTCTATGTGTATATCCTATGCTGTATTGGTGTAAAACAAGCAGTGTTCTCTCATTCTCATTCTACTGTGGAAGGTTTGTGACTAACATGTTTACAGTCCCTACATGTATATATCAACCTCCAGCCATGGCAAGACCGCAGCCATAGTCACCATGATACTTTGCTTGGCACCGACTGAAATGTCAGGCTCAGATATTGCAACACTTTCTGAATATGATTTCATGCTCAAGCTCAATTTTTGTGTGGCAATTTGTGAACTAAATTATTGAGTTGGGCGTGAAATTGTACTAACAAAAGTTTCGTAATCTCGAGGCCGGGGTATCCTTTCACAAAGCTCTCTTAACCATCAAAAGATCATAGCGCTCTCTTTGCAGTGCATTAGCTATAGGTAAAGAGAGCACTATGCTCTCTTAGTGGATAAGAGAGCTTCGTGAAAGGATACCCTGGACTCCACAATGAAAACTGACATCAGAAACGTGAAATATTAATACAACTTCACTGAAAACGCATCATTATATAGGTATTGTGACTGAATTTTTTTTTGCAAATTCTGCATTATTCACCGTTGATTAGCTCCATTCACCACTGATCAGCTTCATAAAACATAGAATCTGGAATGAATGCATGATGTTCCATAGTCTATGTTTTTGAAGCTTATCTTATATGAATGGTGCAGAATTTACCTTTTTCGGTCACCTTTTGTAAGATGAGGTTCTTTGTAGAGTGTAGTCATGAATATTTTACCATATCTAATGTCGGTTTTCATCAGGGCCCGTGGTGGTCCCAACCGTCATTGCCGTTGTCCCAACCATGCATAATGAAAATGGCTGTGAACATGTCGGGCTATCTATGTCCCTGAGGAAACTCGAGGGAATAATATATTTGATGTGTTCAATGATTGTGGAAGCTATGGAGTACAAACTAGGTGCTTGCGTTCAGATAATAAATGTATTTCATATTTACCTGACCATTCGTTTGTTATCTTTCAGTAACACAGTAGCAACAAAAATATAATTGATTATTTTGGGGTTACTGGTACATTTATATAATATTGAAGAAACATCATTTGACCTTCAAGATATCACTTTTATATATTCATGGGGAAAAAGTAAATAAAGACAATTTCACAGTATACAATGTCAATAGAACATTTTTAACAAATATAACAATTGTAACTTCAATAATAACAGTTTGAATAATATTGACAAAATATGTGCTTAATTTATTTTTATCAACTCAATGTGTTCATGATTGATAGTGCTACAAACCATTCAAACAGCTAATGTTTCCTTGAATTACAATAGTAAAATATATCCAATAATACATAGAAAAGCACAATATAACTGCAGAGACAAATTCAAATAATTCATCGAACATATTTTTTTTAACGACTTTATGATTGGCTAAATTGTATGTGATGTACCCAAAAAATAATAGATACAGTTTATAATTATATACATATACATATTATATACATATAATGTACTGGGTATCGAGCATACTTGCAAATTGTATTGATTTAAAATTCAACAGATAGTATAGAATAGAATGGTAATATTAGCTATTTACCACGCCTTTATACGTAGTCTGAATTTACTACAACTCTTAATTGGAGAGATTTTACTTATTGTATTTCATATTTAGACTAATATGGTTTATGTATCTTATTACATGTATTAGTATAGGAAAATAAGCACTTTATACATAAAGTTGTCATCACAGCACCAACAATAGAAGTAGTGTTGTGTATGTTTTAGCCATATAAATGTATTCCTCTTCAATCTTGTACACGTTAGGTAGACCACCATGTGGACTCTATGTTGTCTGCCCTGCAAACTGAATTGGAACAATGATAAGTCGAAAAGTCAAATCAAAGAATGAGCATATGGTAAATGTATTTCTCATAGAAATTAAACAAACACAAAAGGCGCTGTGTGCCACAAAGTCTGAAGGAATGCATCAGTATACGTGCAAACCCAGTCTTTTTGCTAGTTCCATATTTCCGACATCGCTCCTCTAGCCGTATACAATAATACTCAAGGTATATGCTACTAGAACTAATCTAGATCTAAACATATACTGTGTATTTTACTATGCAAGCAGACATTCTCAATTTGTATTTTATTTTGGCGAGACAAGAAAGAAAAAAAACCGAAGTTGTTTTCTTATTTCCATTCCATAAAGTATTTATCCGAGATAATCTATCGACTAATTATAGGGGTGTTAAAGCACTATGCATATAATGTGCACCTATAACTATACTATTATTAGTAGTAGTAGTAACAATAGTAGCAGTAGTAATAGTAGCAGTAGTAGTAATAGTAGCAGTAGCAGAGGCGCGTCTAGATAATTTATTCATGTATTCACAGTGATCCTCACTAAACCAAAACGGACTTCTGAATAGGCAGTTCTCCCAGGGTATATGACGGAAGGTTGTGGAGTTATAATAGCTTGGGTTTTCGAGGATGGGGACTTAGTATACCAGGAAATAACAACTTTGGGGGGTACAAATCAAACGTAAATAGTCCCAGACTGAAATTTGTTTGGTCATTATCTAGGTCAATCAACCGTGATTGTATGCCTTTAATATTAGAAAATTATGATTTTGAAAACTAAATTGTCGTGTTCAAATGTTTAGGGTCAGAATAGTTTTTTCCAACAATTAATTTAGGTATTCTTACTATTAGAGCAATAAAATTATTATTTTATTTTATTTTTTTGTAATGGGGTTTATAGTCGCTTTCTAGAAACTTTCACTAACGACTTGTCAGTTTTAGGGCAGGAGGAAACCCGCAAGATCTGTAGCGCTAAATGAGCATCGGCTGGTACTGACAGACCAAGGATGATAACTAGTGCCACTCTACAGATAGTGCACCCTATCAATAACGTGTCAGAAATGTAACTAGTGCGAACATTGATGCTGGGCCCCCAGGGCGGGAAATTATTAGGGTAATTATTGTAAGACATAAAAATATAAACAAAAAATAATTACTATCCTATGTCTCCTACATATATGTAACAGAATTTAAATGGACACATGCATTCCATTATCTTGATTATTGTAGAAGGTAATCAAAACAGGAGAATTACACACGGTATGTGTAGTGTTATGAGTTGGAATATCGGGTATTCATGATGTAGTTTGATTTGTAAAATTGGAAGATCTAGAATAAAGCTTCAAATACACCAGAGCAATGACATTTATTGTTGCTGCTATTTGAAATTTAACTCTACAGGATAATACATTGGTGCAAGCTGGCTAATCTCTGAACATGGTCAAAAGATATCTAAAGGTGTGCTAAAAATAATGAAAGGAACAGGAATTGGGAGCCTTTACGAGTATTAGTGGCCAGCTAAGTCTAAATGTGACACCTAGTGGAACTCAAACCCAGCTTCCATATGAGAGAAACATCCATCTTCGACTAATAGTGTGGAAAATAATATTATAATGCTGTGCACTTATGGTTAGAATAGTGACAATATTCTACAAATACTGTGATCACACGGGTTAAAATATAGACGTGGTGCTACCATCCCCTCACCAAAATCTAAAGGTATTCAGTTGGTTGGTTGGTGGCCTTTGACCCTCTGACCTCTTATGAACTCTTGAGTGGTTCGAGAACCAATCAAGTACATGTATAAGAGCATCAATAAGCAGTTATGACCTTTGAGGGAATTGTTCCTTGTTGAACACTCTGTGCTCATTCTAGACTTGCAGCAGTCCATGGATGCTTGTAGAGATAAGTTGCCATCCAACATGAATCTTCATGAATCTGATTAGGTTGGGTCAAGTCGGGTCAGGTTGGGTCACATCGGGTCATTGTATTTCCAAGTACCAGGGTAGTATGTTGTTAGCCATCCCAGCCTCAATGCAGGTATATTCACACTAGTATCATGCAAGATACCAATGGAAAATTTTAAACATCTCGTCAGGCTTTGCTTTAATCCACTTTTTCTTCTGGCAGTAATTCTGAAATTGAATTAATTTTTATTGTGAGAATTTCATGGGAATTATTGCATTGAGTGAGGTTTCTGTGAATATTAATTTACATTCTAACATAGTTCTGTGTAAGAACAATGGAAAAAAAGTGTGCTTTAATCTATGTTATATAAGTTGGCAAAATGCCAATTACGTCACAACAAAATGGCCTGGTGCATGTATATTATAAAAATAAACGGTT
>JAULBP010103729.1:0-10647 GCA_032355345.1 Lepetodrilus pustulosus
CCTGAAATGGATTCAGTGCATCAAATTACATTAGAAAAGTGTGTGTGCCAACTTTTACTCAAATTTGCCAACACTTTTCACATTTTCTGAAAATCCGACCAGTCTATGATTGTATGGTATACTATGTATTATGATGATCTGGTATGCTATGTGTTTAATAGTGATCAGGAATGCTATGTTGTTATTATCTGGTATGCTATGTTATCATGGTATGGTATGCTATGTGTTATGATGGTATTGTTCTCATTTGTCTACCTCTAGAGATGGAATCGTTGTATCATCATGTGACTTCTATGTTAATTCCAGTGTTCAATAGTCCTTTCGGTTATATAATAGGGCTGTTATTTTGCCTTAGATAACTTTAGAGCCTCTACATTTACATTACACTCCTGCATCTCAGTGACTTCCTGCCGTTGTGTAGCATACTGGATATGTTAGTTGTTGCCTGTACATCCTTACCGGTACTTACATACCATTCGTCGCAAATGGGTGAAAGATTCCCGCAGCGACGTTAAGCTCCATATTCACTCACTCACTTACATACCAGTAGTAGTAGTGTTAGTCAGGCCATGTATATCAATCAAATACATTATGGTTATTTACATGTATATGATGAGAAATGTAATATGATTTTCTGTGTTCTGTAGTATTTTCAGTATAGTCCTGCTATGAACTATGGTATTGTTGAGGATGAACACTTTGAAATGACTATCATTCATTGCAGTTCCACATGCTGTCATTTTGAATGTAAATGTTATTATTATTATTATTATTATTATTATTCGTATTATTATTAATCGTATTATTTATTATTATTATTATTATTATTATTATTATGTTATTTTATTGTTACACTACAGAACATGGAAAACAGTTGCATAATTTCAACAGTTGTCAATAAAAACTAATCATTAAGAATGTATTCACTCATCCTCACACCCCAGGGGTACTTATTCTGCTCAGGTCTCCATGCCGTACACCCTGGAAATATGCATAAACAGTGAACCAATGAAATAATTTTCCGGATCAATTTGATGTAAAAAACTATCCAATGAAATAAATGTTATCATTGGTCTATTAATTTACAGCTCCTATAGACTGTTCCTCGCTAGATGTGTGCCAGAGTGTATGGCATGGAGATTCTTGAGGGGAATAAGTAGCCCTGTGGTGCGAGGATGCCATGATGCCAATTGGCCGAATATTGTCAGAGACAAGTATTGTCACGTGACCCTCGTCTAATGTCTCGTCACTTGAACCTCGTGTAATGTCTCACTCACGCTGTCAGAGCCAACTGTCACATGAACTGAGTAAAGTATTGTTCTACGTCACGGCGTGAACCGTTCACCCACACGCGTAAGATGTGATAGAGTGGACAAGTATCAAGGGTAGTTGGTGCTAACAAGTAAATATTTATCATGTACTTTGAAAAGTTAATCTTTGAAACCGCAAAAAGATTGGCATCCGGATGTTATAGTATATATTTTGAGTGTAGGCTAATTCTCCGTGGTCGGGTATACTGTAGAAATGTCAGTTGACACACCTGCTGTTAGTGTTATCCATGATGTCATGGAATGGAGAGAATTATATTTTATGATTGCCTGTCAGACTGAGAGCGAGAGTATATTTTTATGCTAATGATATTATGGGCATTCTGCTGATCATACCCTGGCCATTAGAAATGTTGATAGAAATGTTCCATCCTAAGACTTGATCCACAGACAGAACAAGGACCTTGTAACACCTCAGACAGAACAAGGCCATAGTAACACCCCAGACAGAACAAGGACATTAACACCCCAGACAGAACAAGGACATATTAACACCTCAGACAGAACAAGGACATATTAACACCTCAGACAGAACAAGGACATATTAACACCTCAGAACAAGGACATAGTAGCACCTCAGACAGAACAAGTAAATAGTATCACCCCAAACAGAACAAGGATAGAGTAACACCTCAGACAGAACAAGGACATAGTAACACCTCAGACAGAACAAGAACATAGTAACACCTCAGACAGAACAAGAACATAGTAACACCTGACATTTAAGATATGTGCGCTTGATTTGTACCAATGGACATTTTCTAGAATGTAATTTTCTTTGTTCTGCAAATTTCAATGGAGTATTTATACATGTTATTCATTACAAGATTGGAACGATATTTTAATATTTAAGTGCCACATTTCAGTCATAAAATATTATATTTGTATATATGTATATGTTTGGTATGCATACCTATCTCATAATCAGATCCAAAACTGACAATCCTCAGATATTTGCGCAGCCACTCTGAGTAAGTGAGTTCAGATAATCCACCTATATATGGCAAGTTAAATCGGACATGACTAATGCTCACGAATGCTTACAGGATCATAGCGCATGGAGTAGTGAGTATCTGTAGAGTGGAGAACTGTTTTTGTAACGCCATGCTGTTGCATGGTTCTACCGACTTCCTCTTTAAAATATGCACACTTCAGTGAAGCTTGTATTATTTATTATTCAGTATGTAAACATGCATACAGTTCAATTTGTTAAAGTCTGTACTTTAATTGTTTATTCAAATAGTTTCCTCTTTTTTTTTAAATTCCTCTTGTCAAATCATATATTGATATGGAATAAAATCTAAACTGACATTATATATATGGTTTATTTTACACAAATATTGGAAATGGAAATATGTAGTGGTCTCCCTTTGAACACATTGTAGAAAGTACACAGAATTCTAGTGAATACTGTATGTGGTGAATTTGGAAATTAATCATGTTATATAAATCAATTTTCCAATAATCAGTGTTGATCTACAACGTTTTATTAACCTATATTTGCAGTCTGTACCCATTATTTTGTTGTGTCACCATCCAAGCATCTTGGTAATTGTGGTTCCCAGTCTCTTCTTATGGCTATGTTCTCCTGTCTATCTCACCTACTAACTGCAGTGTTCTCCTGTCTATCTCACCTACTAACTGCAGTGTTCTCCTGTCTATCTCACCTACTAACTGCAGTGTTCTGTCTATCTCACCTACTAACTGCAGTGTTCTCCTGTCTATCTTTCCTAACAATGGTGTTCTCATTTCTTGTCTATCTCTCCTGATTATTGTGGTCACATTTCTAGTCTATCTCTTCTAGTTATTGTGTTCTCTTGTCCAGTCTATCTCTCCTAATATAACAATGGTGTTCTCATGTCCTGTCTTGAAGATGCTGGTCACATATGCAATAGAGTTATGGGGCGGTATCCAGTTTTATAATTGACTTAAGTCAGCAAAGAAAACCTTAGTTTTCAAGATATTTTAAGTGTTCTATATTTCGCTTATCGAAAATAAATATAAAACTGCTGACTAAACCAGAAGACTGTCAACATGTGTTGCGAAGTTAGTGTTTTGCAGTTTTAAAACTAATATGTTTATAGTATACCGCCCATGGTCTATCTCCTGTCCATACTATTCAGCTCACTTTACTATGATGTTTTCAGATAGCTCATCACTCAGATGCTCCTATATGGGCAGCTGTCATAGTTTTCTAGCAAAATATTAATCTTTGCTACCTTGACTTGAAAACAACAACCCCACAATCCTATCCAATAATCTGAATAAATAACTTGTCCTTCACTTAACTGACAAGATATGCCTGCGCCTGATAAGTTGACTGATTACACCGTGATGACAGTCGCCTTAAGTATTCAGAGGTAGCGTTGTTTTAGGTCGGAACCCGGTGTTTACGAAAGTCATAACGTGCCGATCACTGGCTTGCTGGATAACACTGACAATGTAGATGTCAAAAATGCTCGTCGGCGGCAGATCAAAGTACGCCAGATACGTGTATATGTCAGGGATTGGGATACACGTAAGATTAACAGCATTTCATTCATTGTCCACAAATTTATCATTTCGCCGGCTGTATATATATTTAACACGTAGATTGGTGTTAACAATGTACAAGACAGAGGAGGCTGTAGAGGTGTTCAGGTGAAGCTGTTCTTTAAAACACGCTCACAATCCGGGCTTTGTTTGGTGACATCCTTCCGTCCAAAACAATGATTACTAAATATTACTCGAAACCTTTCCTTCAATTTGATGGTCATCATAATTATGTTTGTATGTCAATTTAGGCAAAACAACGATCACTAAATATTACTCGAAACTATTGGATAATAGTGTTATGGTAAACATTATTGTATCTGGCCTACTAGTATTTCATTTAGCATCGTCAGCATAGATTTGCATAGTATTTGATTTTTAACCAGCTAATAACTTGCATCATTATATTAAATGGATTCTGCCTTCTCCGGATAGATGGTGCTGTCTTTAAACATAGTTAATTCCTTTCAGCGACTACTTTCTCCAAGACTGAATTATCCCATTGACCTTTAACAATAGACTGCAAACCAAATAAACGTGATAAATTGACATTGAAACATTGACATTAAAAAAAAACCCAACAGGATTCAACACTGGTTTCTTGTTAAATATTTAATCTGAACAAATGAACATGGCAGTATATCTAGATAAACCTCCAGTCGTGAGTAGACAGTAATCTAAAGGTAAACGATGTAATGATCGGTTATATCCGGGATCGGTCGCAAGCCTTTCTCGCCTGCTGACGGATGCTAAATAACGATCTCCGTGTGGCCATATGTGAATACTAGTAGTGCGTTATTTCTAACACAATCGTAGCTCTTATAACTACTACAGTAGCGCTCACTTTGTCCTACTCAAAAGCCCGTCTGCATAACGTGTCTAAATTTATTCCTGTAGATAATATTATATGCTTGCACCTCTCGTAAACACCACTGTGTATCATGTCCAGAAATAAAACTACAGAGATAACGTTACGTTGGTCAGACAGGTCTACGTCGCTGCCGACTTTGTTATTAGCTGTGATGTAGCCACGGCGGTAAGCGACACAGTTGATGCTGTCTCCACGTGCTGGACGCGGGTTATTCATCAGTCTGTCTTACCTGACCAAACCAGTTAGATGTTCCAAACCCATTAGCCAAATAACATATTAATGCCACATTGAATCAATGTGCAAGCCATATCATGTCCAACTAGCTTCATATTATAGCTTAGTGGTCGATGGGATAGGACAGCAAGGTGTGTGCTGAATAATGCTCTAATTAATTGAATTGTCTGTGCGTAACGTCTATCCACGGCCGACAAATCACGTCCATGCAATTATCACATATTCTATATAAAATTGATTTCAAGTCTTCCCTTGAGATTTGTTTCTGAGAATATTAAAATTATCTGAAACAATTATACGAAGCTTAAGATGTATCTGAATACAGAGGTATAGTCTTTGCCTATACTGTCTAACAACCACTGTCCTGTGATGGCTACAGTCTGGTCCACTGTCCTGTGGTGGCTACTGTCTGACAGCTACTGCCTGGTCCACTGTCCTGTGACAGCCACTGCCTGGTCCACTGTCCTGTGACAGCTACTGCCTGGTCCACTGTCCTGTGATAGCTACTGCCTGGTCCACTGTCCTGTGACAGCTACTGCCTGGTCCACTGTTTGGTCCACTGTCCTGTGACAGCTACTGCCTGGTCCACTGTCCTGTGACAGCTACTGCCTGGTCCACTGTCCTGTGATAGCTACTGTCTGGTCCACTGTCCTGTGATAGCTACTGCCTGGTCCACTGTCCTGTGATAGCTACTGCCTGGTCCACTGTCCTGTGATAGCTACTGCCTATACCCTACTCTCTGAAGCATACTGACTGAAGGCTAGGTTCAAGGTAACAACTGATGATGAAGAAAGTAGGGTATATACTACTAGTATAGGTCATTCTATAGCACATTACAGATCTGCATAATAGCGCTGTGAGCATGATCCGATATGTGGGAGCACTTGCAAGCGATATTATCATAGATGTTGAAAAGATTAGCTTATTTGGACTTTCTATTAAGTACATGTTTGGCAGTCTTCACGTTCTGAGCAGGATAATTTGCTAAGGTTATGTAATCGCTGGATTTGAGTTGACTAACAAATAACCAATACTCAGCTCCATTATAATCACAAGTAATTGCTAACATCAAGATTAATTATTAGCAACGAACCATCAAAGGAAGAGACTGTCGTGCGTGATGTCTTTAATATGTTAATGAATATTATATAGCATGCGACATGTGCGTCATTGTCTAGAACTTAGGACGGAGTAGACCCACGAACCTTCATCTGCTAATCAAATAACGTGGATTCAACATTCTCAACCTTCTCCGCTAGACGTTCTAATCATTCAGGCAGATATATTTCTGGATAGCAAACTCATTTAATATTTTCTTGCTGTTTCGATCGCTCATTCAAGTGTGTATAGAAACGTCTTGTGATTCCCTCAATGTAATCAGTACATTTTCAGTCAGTTCACGTTGTAACATTTGATTACCCGTGTTGGTTGACCACTGTTGAAGAAACGAAAGAGAAGAAGAAATTTACCGTGTAGATGAATTGAAAAATACACTATAAACAAAAAGCTGTTCTTGGCCTGGAAGTACTAGTATAGTATGCTTTTTTTATGTGGCTAGTGTCAGATTTCTATGCATTATTTAGCATCCAGCTCTGAACATCGATGTCTTGGCGGCTAGAGCAGTGGCGGGATCAGGCACCTATCACGTACACTAGTATCTAGTATGACACTCGGCACAGTTGGAGGCCGTGGAGGAAGTAGAATTTCCGTAGTCATGCCAACCCTCGTCTACCCGGTCAGCCATTGTTTCTCAATGGCCGATGTAATCCGTGTACAATAAAGCAATATATAGCGTAATAGTTTCATTAATCAAGGATACATAAATATGATACATGTGTGTTGTGTACAGGATGTCAGGTTCAATTAAGCTAGGAGAGACGTGATTGTTTGACGATCATTGTCTGATAGCAATAGGACTATACCTAGATTATAGGACAATACAAGACATAAGCCACGCATGTCATCTGCTGAGTCTCCTATTCTTGGTTTATCTGACTGTACCTTAGTCCAGTTTACTATTCGGTTGAATATGTTGGGTGTCTCCATACCCTAGTTTGCCCCTATTACGGATACTTGACTACTTCGATACAGGGCCACAATACATCATCTTTAGCCCGATGTCTATATATAGCATCACGTCATATTGCCATTATTATTATTGATAATTATGTTGCTATTATTACATGCATTATTATTATTATTATTTATTATTATTGACATTATTGTAGTTGTTATTATTATTGACATTATTGTGATTAGTTCTTCTTCTTATTATTATTATTATTATTGTTCTTCTTCTTCTTATTGTTGTTGTTGGTACTATTACCATTTAAGGTAGATCTACACTACTTTGCTTTCAGTACCCTTAAATATAAACGATAAAGTATTCTTACATATCTATATGAATACCGGTATCTCAGTGTAATTGATAGTTAGGGGAGATTGTACTAGACAAGTAAAGTTAAAGCCAAATATTGAAATATGTCAGGCGACGTGTGCCATGAACAGATTCCCGCAGTGACACCATGAACAGATTGGTTGAAGTCACGTCCAGTACATCAGTCTGCTCACAGGACGGATTGCTTCAAATTCCAACATAACTCGTGTCGACAGTAGGCCGTGCAGTAATAGACATGTTTTATATCTCGACATATTGACGACAGAAATATGAATTTGACGTGAATTCGACAAATGTCGATGTGCAACAATAAGTGTTTCTCGTGGTGTTCAGACATGGCAGGTATCTGTCACACTTCAGTGACTCCACACACCACGCCCCGGGGTGCCAGTCAAACCACAGCCCGCACTACATCAAAAATATAAAACCAAGACCATCACAGCAGAATATATTGTGATTGGAATCGTAATAAAAATGGCGCCCAATTGCAATATTAGCGGTTATTCGGACAAACGTCTCTGAAGTGAGCTTGGGATGTGCTCATGTGTATGAAGTGGATATCGTGTCTCTCATAATCCCCGTGCTAAGATGACGCACGCACCTCATTTATTCCACATGCATCCATCGAGGTTTATAAGTCACTTACTGAACTCTGACTGACAATCCATAATCTCCGAATGAGTTTAAAGCTAAAACACGTTAATTCCAATCTCATTACTTAACATATTAAGTGCAACTCGAAATGTTTTTATTAGATAGAATTTAAAATTTAAAATAAGCTATTAACGATGCTATCCATTTAGATGTACCGAATGCAGACTACTAAATATTTGAAATACTAGTATCTGGCTTATACACGACTACTACAGATTCGACCTACTCTGGAAAACAAGGCATGTTGGCCTTGGAGGACGTTGACTAGACGTACTGGGACGATTGTAATTGGACAATGTCGTATTGCCAGATGATACTCTGAAAGGTCATCTTGGAAGACAGATCTGATGGTAGATGGTAAGTACACCCGACGGTTGAGTTATCGGCCTTAATACGTTCCTTTCTGGGATACAACTCACATCATACACAGTTCTTAGGTACGTCGTGATCTTTTGCATACACCGCCAATAAATATAATGTGTCTTCATCGCCGTTGCTAGGTCTACATGTCGCCTACATATTACGCTATTACAATAGGGATACTGTAGTCTACTTCTAACCTATTTATAAAATTCAAATGAAACGCTTTAATAGTATTCGACCCCACCACCACACGCATAAAACCGAATCCATGTTTCCCATGTGTGCTCAAAGCCTATATGCCCTAACCGTGTATCGCAGGTGCACGAAGCTTCAAATAATAGTTGGTGTCCTGGGACTTTACAAGAGAACTATTTTTCGACTTCCAGAAAATTAATAGCGCTTATTTTTCTGTTGACTCGATCCAATCTGTGTCACGTGACTGGCCAAAGATAACACATCCAAGGAGGCAAGCAGACACATGGGTAATGTCGCAATGTATACGCAGCCGCAGTCTGGCTTTCTGCACACGACGTTTGAACATTCCGGTAGTCTGCTGTACAAGTAAGGTAGTCTTCTGTATAAGTAAGATAGTGTGTTGTACAAGTAAGGTATTCTGCCGTTCAAGAAAGGTAGTCTGTTATGCAAGTAAGGTAATCTACTGAAGGAGTAAGGTAATCTGCTGAAGGAGTAAGGTAATCTGATGTGTAAGTAGAATTGTCTGCTGTATAAGTAAGATAGTCTGCTGTACAAGTAAGGTAATCTGCTGTACAATAAAGATAGTCTGCTGTACAAGTAAGATAATCTGCTGTACAATAAAGATAGTCTGCTGTACAAGTAAGATAATCTGCTGTACAAGTAATGTAGTCTGCTGTTCAAGTAAAATAGTCTGCTGGACAATTAAGAAAGTCTGTGTACAATAAAGGTAGTCTGCTGTACAATAAAGGTAGTCTGCTGTACAAGTTAGGAGGGAATGGCTAACAATGAGGTAGTATTAACACTAACACGTATATCCATTTTTGTATTTACATATTATAGCATTACCATAATGTAATTGCAAACCTAAGAAATGTAATACAGGATATTATATATATAACAACGTTTAACGATACAATAAATCTATTCCACTCAATTCAACTTCCGCTAAGTTAAATATCCTCAGAGTATATTCGTTCATATAATAGATTAATCTCGGAGTTAGGTATTCCGTATAGTTAGGAGTTCATTCAAGCGAACAGACGAAGAACGAGTAATCTACGTAATGCTATTTGATGGACGTAACGGAACGAACAACGCATTTAGATCAGGTTTGCTCTTCACATTTACCAGCTGACTTATAGACTATCGGTTTGCAATTTACCACGTCACGATTGTAGTCAGCTGTGTGGCCCGTTTGGGACGTATCATTTAGTATCAGTGTGGACTGTAACACGTGATTAAGCACCAATGGTACTGACGTGTTTCTTAAGGGGCTTAACTTGATCTTAATATCGCCTGGGTAACCACGTCAACAGAAGGCGGTTTCCTATGGAACTAAGACCATCGGCAGGATTATGACATTTGCGTTACAATGGCACCTTATGAATGACATGATCATGATTCCACACTTAGAGTGATCATGTACGACCAGAGCACAATAGACCATCACATTATGGCCGACATTAGTAGCATGAACACACAGATTAAAAACTTGTTGTACATCAACAGATTGCAATTTTATTCCAATGCTTCACTACCCCCGGAATCCGTTCTCAGACTCTGCTGTACCGAGGTTCTCACTCTACTGTACCGAGGTTCTCACTCTGCTGTACCGAGGTTCTCACTCTACTGTACAGAGGATCTCCGACTCTACTATACCGAGGTTCTCAGACTCTGCTGTACCGAGGTTCTCACTCTGCTGTACCGAGGTTCTCACTCTACTGTACTGAGGTTCTCAGACTCTACTGTACCGAGGTTCTCACAGAGGATCTCAGATTCTAACTATACTTTAGCGAGGTTCTCACTCTCGTGTAGCGAGGTTCTCACTCTGCTGTACCGAGGTTCTCACTCTACTGTACCGAGGTTCTCACTCTACTGTAGTGAGGTTCTCAGACTCTACTGTACCGAGGTTCTCACTCTACTGTAGTGAGGTTCTCAGACTCTACTGTACCGAGGTCCTCGCTCTACTGTACCGAGATTCTAACTATACTGTAGCGAGGTTCTCACTCTACTGTACCGAGGTTCTCACTCTACTGTAGTGAGGTTCTCAGACTCTACTGTACCGAGGTTCT
>JAULBP010103740.1:0-10647 GCA_032355345.1 Lepetodrilus pustulosus
GGGTTACCGTGAAACAACTGACAGTGATATACCCCGCGGTGCTTCCCACCATGTCGGAATTTGCGTCAAGGGGAATAATCCTGTTTGACGAGATGGTCAGGTGCTGGTCTTGCCAAATCTCGCGTGGTCTCACGGGACTCGTGACACACTCCTGTTACAGCTGCAGGGAGCCGACAGCTGGTAGAGTTAGCACAGAGTCATGTCTTAATTGTTTACACTGATAATGAAATAAAAATAATCACAGACCAGACATATACATTCAATGATATTTGTGTTCTCATCGCTGGTGACACTCAACTAAGTGTCTATAATACTGTATGTGTTTAATGCTTCTCCAATATATAACTGGTATTATTTATTAGTAAATAAATTACACTTTTTCATTGTTTCGTATAGTTTGTAGGTTATAGCGTATTTATTTGTCTCATTTTATAAAAGGCCGAATACTATTTCTTTTTGTATTCTACTTTATTATTAAATCATAATTTTAAAAAATAGTAGTTTATAATGACTGAGCGTTCCTAAACTGTTGTTTTATATAAGCATAAATTAAGCATACGAGTACGCCACATCCAAATAAAAGATTGAATAATAACAGTCACAGAAAAACTTGGTACCAGGGTGTGTTTCAAGCATGTTTCCTGCAGTCTGTATACGATTCTGAACAAAACAAATAAGCCAAATATGTTCTTTAATTTGAAACTGATCGTCATGTTGTATGTCCTACTTAGAACATGTAGTTACTGGAAGAAATTACGAACATCAGATAATTTGCCTTGGTTAAGGTGGACTATCACGGTGCGATTTGTAGCAACAATTTGTATTATCATTGCATGAGAATCGAATACATTCGATACTACGTCATTTTCAATTGTTCTCATGCATCGACAAGTTGCTGCTATAAATCGCACCGTGAGAGTCCATCTTTTCAAATGTGAATATAATCAAGGGAGAAAACTCAGAATATTTTTCAACTTGAGGTGTGCCAATTAGAGTTATCGTACTTACATGTTCCCAGTAAGACGCATGAATATCTGATCATATCTGCCAGTTGTGTGTAATGTCAAATAATTTCTTATAATTTTAGAAAGGACAATATAATATGTAAACTATGTGCTACTATCGAGAAGACATTCCATAAACCGTATATTCGGATTAGTGTTTTATCAACTCCCGAAAAAAATATTTTTAAAGTTCTGAATTGTCGAATAGGATGGCAATGGTATATACCCAAAATAGGACCAATTCCTTCTTAATCATGTATTTCCGTTTAATTGCTATTAATGTAATGTGTTGGTGTTCACAGCAAGAGTCAGCAATGTTGAGAGAAGTGCAAATTTCACATTTACCCTTGTCATAGTCTCGGAGCATCGGGTACAGGACAACTCTACCGGGACCCGGTTATTTCCACGGTCTGCCCTTCTTCAAATGTCGAAGGGGCGGGGGATAAACAACGCTGGGCTTAACCACGTGCGCCGTGTAAACCCAGACAAGTGGATCTCCACCGAAATTACAGCCCAAGCCGAAGCAATCCCATTCACAATTAGTGTTTTAACTGTTTCAAAATGTCACGCACACAGTTCTAAATGAAGGCCAACTCTACGTTGTGGGTCGGCCAGCGACTTTAGCGAAATGTGTTTGCAGGAGAATTATTGGCAAATGAAATTTTGAAGCCAAAAAGCCAACTTCAAATAGACACAAAATGCCTCTATCACATTCGCCTATTCGCCCCCAAGAGTTTTGTTAAATTAATGACTTGGTCTTCGTTTTGCGACCTTCCACACGGTGGGTACATTATCGTGGTAAACTACTCTCCGCCACACTACTGGGAGACCAGATTAAGCCAGGAGGGTGGGGGTCATTAATTAGCATTATGTGCTATATAATTAGTTACCTCAAATAGTAAAAACTAAACTATGTATGACATGCTTTTGCCTCCATGACATATGTCACGATGACCTATATGTCTGCAAAGCACAGGTGCATAGTGTAAGACAAGAGCGACTGTTTTAGAATGTATACGAACCCCAAGAGTAAGAAAGTTTTTTTTAGTATGATTCCATGCTCAACTCAGTATTGTTAATAGATCTCCATATAAAATTTGAGCTTGAGCATTAAATCATACTCAAACATGTCCTTAATCTCGGGAGCTGATATTTGCATATTATAGATATTCTAAGTTACCTCACGCGGGAGAGGATCCCATTAAACACTGTGTGTTTTAGTAAGAGGTAGGAAAGTCTAGCACAGATGAACAGGGTGTGATACCAGTTCAGAATGCATACATGCAAGACAGTACATACTATCCTAACCCCATATGCACCAAAGCAGACACAGCCAGAGAACACGTTAGGTGTCCTGTTCAAGGATGCGAACAAAGTTCCACCAGGATCATGGTAGGACACTTGGCTTTTGTTTTCCTGTGAGAAGGTGTCACGCCAGATGCTATGACCCCAGAACCGTCGGTTTTCTTGCCAATGAGGAACGCTGTCCTACTCCACTTCGAAATGTTCATAAGGGCATCTCAATATGATAGCACATCTCTTGTTGCCTACAAGAAGAAGGTTCATAGCAGAGACGTCTTCACCGTCGAGAGCAAGAATCGCCAAGACCAGACCTTAGTCGAGAAGTTGGTTTTGCATTCTAAAAATAGAATTCTTCCAGACGTTGTGTTGATTTTTCACATGGCATTATAAACAATGTCATTAATTTCTCTTGCAGGTATAAATCAATTCGGAAGCAAACATACCGCTACTAATCAGGAATTACGCCACGAATTTGTTTCCTAGCCTTGTTGAAGTCTTATAGTCTCCGTTGGATTAAAACCCGGAAAGTTGGAACAATTTGGAACGCCGTTAAGAATTTTTAACGCCATACTGTAATTTTGCTTCTCAGTGCTCCGCCTTTACCCCATGCTCGACTCCACCTTTCAAAGCTCGATAATCGTAACCACTTACTTTGTCTTGATTTCTTCGCGTCTCCCCAATGTGTGTTTGCAATGTGTTCCTTAGTAATCTCAACATACCCCCCATCTAAACAAACTCACTCCCTTACCTTGCTCTACAACGCGAGGGGGGCCGAGACGAAGCGAGCAAACACATCACTATACTGACTCTTGCTGTTCGCGAATAATACAGCATTGTGCACTGGTAACAAACACAATCGAAGCGACGCGATAAAAGACCCGTGCAAACAGGGTAGGAAGCGGACAAATTTGCAGACCGAAGTGCGGCCCGCGGGCGATCAACACACGCGGAGGGGAGCACATCGGCGGGATTTAGATTAATCCCTTTGATCTTCGCTAAATCTGACCCGAATAGCTCAGCACTGACTTCCGCGATCTCGCCAAAAATCGTATCTACGATATCCGCTGCGGAATAATAGAATTTTGGCGGGAAATTGAACATTTAAATTTGGAGAATATTTCATGGAATAATTTGGGGAACGATTATATTCTTTTAATGCTTTTATGTAGTGCAATTTCTATCAGTTAATTATTGAAATATTAACCATCAGCTACTGCTGATTGAAATCAATCGTGATAAATAGTTATACATTTATCGATGACTCACGTTTACGATTGTTTATTAAAGATGTGATAAGGTAATGATATATTATAGTACAAATTAAACCAGATATCATATACAGTCTGTATGGCCTCTGATTAAATGTTACGATCTTCAGTTTATCTTCTTGAATTTATCTAGGGGGCATAACTGTTGCCCGTAGGGAATGTCTGGCTAGCATGAAGGTGAACACATACGTTTTGATTGGCCAAACTGATCGTGTGGCTAGAACAACAACAATGTATTTGTTTACTAGTGGTCTGCAGCGTAGCCCGAGATTCCGACTTCAACCGACTTCTCACGAGGCAATGGTTACAACAGCCGTCATGTGTCTGGATCTAAATATTTCTAATGTTTATAAATTATAATTATTAATATCATGCTTATAAAAAAGAAATTGTTCACAAAAAAATCCATCTACTTGTAGCAGTAGTAGTAGTAGTAGTAGTAGTATGAGTCGTCGTAGTAGTAGTAGGAGGAGGAGGAGGAGTAGGAGTCGTAGTAGTAGTAGTAGTAGTTGTTGTTTTTGTAGTAGTAGTAGTAGTAGTAGTAGTAGTAGAAGTAGTGGTAGTAGTAGGGGTCGTAGTAGTAGTAGCAGTTAATTATTATTACTATTATTATTATTAGTAGTAGTAGTAGTAGTAGTATTAGTAGTAGTAGTAGTAATAGTAGTAGTATTTTACTATTGTTTATTCATGCATTGAAAGTTATAAAGAATCTTTGTTTTATTATTATTATATTTTTTTTTGTTATTATTATTATTAGTAGTATTATTAGTATTATTATTAGTAGTAGTATTGTAATATTTCTATTTTATTACTGTTATTATTATTACTACTAGTATTCTTCTTCTTCTTATTGTTATTACTATTATTGTTATTACATGTACATGTAGTAGTAGTAGTAGTAGTAGTAGTAGTAGTAGTAGTAGTAGCAATGGTAGTAGTAGTAATAGTAATACTAGCAGGAGTAGTAGTAGTTGTTATTGTAGTAGTTGTAGTAGTAGTAGTAGTAGTAGTAGTTGGAAAGGGCGTAGGAGTAGTATTTTGTATACTATATAATTTTTCCAGGCTCATTGATTATACCACATTGTACAAAGTCATCATGTCTCGTGGTACAACTCTCACCTGGTAAATACATCCGGGTAGTGCGTCTTCTGGAAGGCGCGCTCCAGTTCCTCTAGCTGGTAACTCGTGAAAGTAGTGCGATACCTCCGCTGCTTCCTCTTGCCGAACTCCTCCAACTCCCGGTCCCTGTCACCGTCGCCGTCTGCGCATGCGTCGCCGCATCGGTCGTCGTCGCTTCCCATCTTATCGTCACATCCATCCTTGCTCTCGTCATCGGTCACGTGACCATCTTTAACGACGTCTTCCTTCGAGATGTCGTCGTCATCGTCCTCTGCTTCGTCAAGCGATGTCACTGAGCTATTGAGAAACTGCTCGCCGCTCTGTTTCTCCTTCGTTTCCTCAACACGGGAGTCCGTCGGCGTCTTCCTGTCCTCGCCACCGTCGAGTTCCGGCGTCGGTGACTTAGAGTCTGCCTTGGCAGTATTGGTTTGAGATGCGCCGTGGCCCAGCTTCGGTTCTCCGTCGTCGTTTTCTTCCTCCTCCTCTCTCCTTCCGGGTGCCCCTACACCTCTCTCAGGTTGCTGCGCCACACCACCGGAAGCGAACCTCATCGCTGCCAATGCGCCGAGGGTCGGGCGCACGAACCAAGGCGCGTCATGCACGTGGTGTCCGTGACGCATGCCGTGACCCAGCCAGGATGGGTGGAGGACGTTCTCGGCAGAGACCTGTTGCGGTTGTTCGCCATCACTGGCGGGAGTTGTACGATGTTCTGCTAACCAATTAGGAGAGCTGTCACCTGCAATAGAGGAATATACGTAGGTGTAATTATTAATGTAAACTTCTAAAACACAGGGTGTACCATGTATAGCAACGCATTATTCGCACAATAGTAAATCTAGTCATATGATGCAGTAATAGGGAATGGGCCAACGCTTGTTCTTACCTTCGATATTTACGTAATGTCTCGTTTTCATATTAATCGTATACCATGCTTATTTCTCTTAGTGTCACAGAACATATCGGAAGTAATCTTACCAATAAATATCTAAAATAAACCTTAATTTATTTCTGTAATTTGGGAAATGCAATTCAACATAGTTACCAATTTATACTATAAATTGGTAAAACTTCTGTTTTATTACTGTATATTAATATTTGTTTACGTTTGTACGTTTCCAAGTCTTTATTCCTCAGTCATTTAAATAAGTTAACGAACAATTTAACATTGTACTTATTTTATTTTTCGATCAAGAATATACAGCGCAATATTGGATTGCTATATATACTGTATATATCGAATGACTTCGATAAATATATGTGATGACAATATGTTCAAATCAGGACATCTCTTTGAAGATGGTATCTTCACGGCACATTTCCCGACATCTCAGCGCCGAGTTGTGTTTAGTTTCCGATAATTCGGAGTATGGCTGACTAATTTAGTGTTTGATGTTCGGAAACGAAGATAGCCCAACGCTCGGGCCGCCATTCCGTTTGCAATCTCGTCAAATCTCGCTACTGCGAGATCTTGATGATGAGATTACCCACAAGGCGCGTGCCACGTGAAGGTTTCGGGCGGTGTGAATTTATTGAATTGGGTCTACTATGACTGGGAGGAAAGATAGGGTACGGGAATTTGACATGTGGCAAGGGTGGACTCATTCAGATCTTACAATGATCCGCTAAGACTGATCTGTGACAAAAACTTTAAAAGAAAATTGATTGACCCACTACTGATCCGGTTATACCGTCTGTGGTCCGGGAGCGGGTCTAGGCTTTATAGTATAACCCATTTCTCCGCTATACGAGTGCATAGAATGTATGACACTAGAGTTCAAACGTTTTCGAGGATGTTTTATTAAACTAAAGTGAAATGGCGCATGCTCAGTATCGCTCGAGAGTTGAAAGTGGATTCTTACAAACTAGAATATCGCGATTACGATAATATAATAATACATGCATTATTTTGTTTTTAAAAAAAATAGGTTTTGGGAGATAAAATATTTTGGTCTTAAGATGCACTTCTCCAAAAGTGCAGAGAATATCTACGTTATTATGGATTTGGAGATAATGCATCTATATACTGTTACTGTCTTCATTGGTGTGGAACAGTTTATACGAAGAAATGGGGGGGGGAAAAGAAGAAATAATGTAATTTGTTAAAGTACATGTGCATACCATACATTAAAAGTACTTTTAGGACAAAACACTACCTAATGAGACTAAGAAAAAGACATTAATCGATATGATGTCATCCTTAACAGAACGTGAAATTCATAATCATTAATTAGATATAGATAATAATGTAATACATTTTCTTGAATAACATATTCAAGAGATTATTAGCACGACACATGTTTCTTGAGATGAACTATTAACTTGATTGCAACATTTACAATTAATATCTATGAATTATAGATGAAAATAGATCTTGTTCATTTCATATCCCATGTAACTTTTGTTTTCTATCAAAATAATATGCCCTGTACAAATCAATTAAACCAGTCAATATACGATATAATGCACACTTAAGTATGCATTTGACGTCACTTCCTGTGTGCGGTACTGCATTAAAAGCACTTCCGTGGGAACGCGTTCGTACAGTGCATATCTGTCTTAAATCTACTCTTGTCTTACAGACGATTCTCATCACAACAATATATCATTGTCTCCGCAGAAAAGTCTGAAAATCTATTACCAGTCGAAGACAAAACCACATGATTGCTTTCTCATGAACATGTGAATTGAAAATCAAACCCTTCATTGAGTGGATCTCTCGGTAAACAAGCGTTTGCCGAATATTAAATTTTAATTACCACTTAATGTAGAAACAGCACTCTGTTAAACACCAGTAGTCCTCAGTCGTGAATACTGGCCAATTCTTCTATTGTAGTTGCACAATACTACAGCAACAATGATCGACAGTTGCCTTACGGTATGGAATTGATTATAAATTGTCGATACATTCTAATTCTCGCGGTATCTCGCACTAGTATTTAATCTGGTCTTCCGCCGCCGGGCAGACTTTTATTGTGTACTTCCGGTCTTGCGCGCGGCGATCAATGCACGTGCGGCTTGCGTATGTGTTATTGCTGATGGTTTATGAACAGTGGGTGTTTGTTCAGACTATGTTGAAATCGTGTGGCCGTGTTCGGGACATGACAATATTCCATTACTACACGTTCGTTTACAATAGAAAACATGTTAAACAGAAGAAGACTTTCCGCAACAGTATTGGTTCTTAACATAATTTTGATCTTTCGATTAGTACTTAGAAAGTATAACTCGAAGATGTGCTTTAAAAGAGGTAATAAGATGATTTATTTCAATGACGATCTATTGCACAGTTGGTTTATGCTTGTTTATATTTTCAACGTGTTTGTAAAAATTAAGCACAGGTATAATTAATTAAGAACGGGATCCACTTTAATTTCTGGTATTTGTTCAATTTTCCAAACTATCATACTCTTCGTTATCAGATAGTATCAATCAACTATAGACACAAGCGGATAAATGTGTTTCAAACTAATGCATGATCATCGATGGACATTTTTATTAATATGTATTTTCCTTAAAATATTTCGCAGCCATCTGAATATTATTTCAGCCCAATTCATCAATATAATATGTTTTCATGCCCAATTGTCAAAAACCTGTATTTTATTTCGCAGCCATCAGATTCTTGAAGACGTTTCCATGACATGTTTCCAAGACGCCGACTAATCGGGTTATCTCAGGCGCGAGAGTCAATATATTGGTTGTAACAATATTGTAAGCGCTTAATTTAAGAGCTTATCATGTGCATAGTGGTTTGTATTGACCAGTGTCTCGGTGTAATCGGTATTAAACAGTGCTGTAAAAGAGTTGATTGATCTTCGTGAGTGTCTGTCGCACTGATCTCGTTGCGGCCGCCGTCGGTTCTCGGAACTTCGTCAAGATCTCGCGTGATCGTGGCAAGATTTAATTGCACTTGCTCTTTATCGATATGTTTTATCAAACACATAGGCGATGTTCTTTAAGCATTGTGGCACTTCAACCGATTATGGAAAGACAAGCTTTAGTAATCGCTTAATTTTCTTCCTGTCTTTTAAATATTGGGTTTATTTCCCTCGGTTTGAGTCGTTTAGGGGGATTTAGCTACAACGCGAAATCCACTTCACAGAAAATAAAAATTTCGATTTTCCCTTATATCCTTTTGGTGTCTGGGGTGTTTGGAGTTACCTCCCTAAGGGCTAAGTATCAAGGAACCCACGTCAGATTGCTTTGCGAGTGAAATGGAAGGTTGGTAGACAGGGGGCCCGAGATCGCAAATTACTAGTTAAACATCGTCTCAATTCAAACGTTTATCCGCCCGCGAAACCATAACGGGGGTTCCATTATATAAGCCTTTTAAATTCTTATTCTCCAACAAACCGAACATTTGAATTTCATTAACCATTGATTAATGAACGCGGGAAGTGCACACTACATTTGGGAGCTCGATATTTCCTGAGGGAAATGATTTAATTCAGTAAACTCAGTTGCTCTTTTGTAGCGATCGGGGCAGCCCAATTTGTCGGTTTGATCCGAGTCTGATTAAATCACAGACATAAAAACATACTTCCGTGAAGACATTATGTGAACTAATATTCTGTATTTGATTAATTGTGTTTATTTAACGTTTTATTTAATGTCTCTTTGTGGTATTCGAACATTTTAAATTTAATTAAACCAATAACTTAATTTCTAGTACAAAAAATATACATTAAATATAGAACGATATTCGAACAATAATTATACAAAACAATTGAAGTAATTGCCACACGTTAAAAGCACTACTATTACATACAACTGGTCTATTAGCGTTACGTATTCAAATTGCATTCTACTTCATGACATTCGAGTAAATAAATTATCAGATAATACATGACAATGAGAATAGGTAGTTACAAACTGAGCCCTGGACTATCAGATAAGACTGAGAAACATATGATACAGTTACAAATGACTAGGCAATCTAACAATCTCTAGGCAAATGGTTTATCGTTATGTTATGCTTTTATAGTTTAAGAAAATTAGAATATACATTAACGTTATCTTCGAAAAAAAATATAAATAGATTCCGTTCTGCTATACACATGTAACTTGTTGTTATTCGTGATTTTAATCTTTGATAGAAAACAATATCACAAATGAAAGCAATTATTGATAAATTACTTAAATTTGTATCGAATATGATTCGATTTACCACAAGAAGACATGCATTGGCATGTTCAAATAAATAAGACAGTATAACGTTTGTGATACGGCAGATTTAAATAAAAATATTAACACTTCCAAATACTCGTATAAATTGCATTTCGTTACATATTTGAAGTTTACAATATGGTAATATGCATATCTTGTTCAAGCTGGTATATACTATAGTACTAGTAGTTGATAGTACAAATTTCCTTCTTGCCCCAGGACTACTTGATTGACACCTGCTAATCAGCCCCGTCCGCATCCAGTAGTTGGTCACCGTGTTGTCAGGGTCACGTGACATTGGCGACATATCTGGCCTAATTGAGTTACTTCTCGCGTATGCTTCAACACACGACTGTTTCGTGGTCTCCCATCGTACTCGTATACCTGTAGGATACTCTACGTACAACCCTTGACCCCTGACACTTGGTCCTTGACATCTGACCCGAGTATATACCTAGCAGTCTTCTCGATGGCATACACCCGATGACGCGTTGTGTGTACATGTACTCTGGATCGTCTTGCAATGGTATGCTGTACTAACAACTTAAACAAGTACAGCTACATCAAACTTACTGTAAAACACTTAACTATTCGCCGGGATTTAAATTGTAAACGCACTTTCCTCGGAAAGTACTCAATGATATATTATTACGTTGAGTTGTTATTATTGCAAGACTGCGCATCCAACGATACGAGAATAAGATATTACTATAAGGCATTAAGAACCTAACATAGCAATTCAGTAAAGGATGATATAGTACTATAGTATTACCAAGTCATCACGTAAG
>JAULBP010103751.1:0-10643 GCA_032355345.1 Lepetodrilus pustulosus
CTCTCTCTCTCTCTCTCTCTCTCTCTCTCTCTCTCTCTCTCTCTCTCTCTCTCTCTCTCTCTCTCTCTCTCTCGCTAATAATAATATGAGCCAATCAAATTCCTTGTTATGTTATACACGCGAAACCCCTCGTAGCGTGACAGCGTATAACACAGACTGTTGTGTTCTCGCTGTCAGGAGAGCATGGTATTAGACGAGCTTCCTGTTAGTTCATTACAGATAGGCACGACGAAGACCAATCGAGAAGTCTTGGTGTTGAGGAGTGGCAGATACGAGCCAAGGCTTTAAGGTCAATTAGCCTTTTGGTTAGTCTGATATGGCATGATACTTGAAGCACTAGCACAGTACACAAAGTTCAAAAGTTAAGTCAAATTATGTTCATTGTAAAGATAATATATCAATGTAAGCAAACAACCAACTGAATTTATGTCCAATCCAACATGATAAATAAATGGCTTGTCGATGCAGACGCTTAAACGATAACAATTGGTCTACCTTTTCCATATCTAGCCAATACATGTTCTAATTATTTCAATAACATAGCAAGCCATTGACAACAAATGGTATTTGAAGAGTATAAACAAATCAAATATAAACTATTTAATTTTTGTATCCGTTTGGCCACTATGTATGATGTTTATCTATATTTTAAACACTTGATTGTACATTCTGAAACGATAGATCATTAATATGCATGTTTACATCATGTGTATGTATTCTAGATTAACTGAACATCATGTATGGACCTTGCATTATACATGTACATAACGAGACTAGAAATGCCGGGTGATATACATCATATACGTTCTATGTAAACCTACTATCACGACAACAGTCAGACAGGACCAGATGAAGAACGGTGGTTCCATGATCCTTGTGCTATTTACTCTCTGATGCTTACGTTAAATTGATCTATCCTGCCAAACACGAGCAGTCATTTCCTTGAATCGTCTTCCTTAGATTATATCTGAAGTCTTCTATGACAACTTTACAAAATGCCTTCATATGAGACGTTATCTGGCCGAAGACATTCCAGCTAATCTTCAATACCATACCATTTCTTTCATGAAGATATCTGTTGTCTTTTACATCCAATATACATTTACTGCAAAGGTTTATACTTGTAATTAGAAAACAATGCGTACCCAATATTCTTGAGTACTCAATACCTATTTTCAGTACATTTTCTAATTTAGCGAGTGCTTTTATTATATGATTTGTATATACCGGGTAGTAATATAGTATAGCAATGTCCAAATACGTTGTACTAAAACATAAATGAAGTAATTGCCATGATGATTTGTTCTTAGTTAATCATTAACTAAAAGATGCCAGTATTAATACAAATAACACTAATGTTTTCACAAGAAAACAAATATTTGGCAATGTTCTGATCATTTATATATAGTCTAACATTGCTTCTAATTACGGTAGGCTGTGTCAATATGGCCATATATACTAAGATTAATGATACAAAATGGTTTGCACTACCGCAAAACCAGTGCATACGGTCATTGAAAGATAACGTGATCTTAGTTTCAATCGTCGATCATTTCCTCTAAATACCAATACTAAACCTAATATATTAAAATTAAATGGTATTTCTTTAAAGATCTATAAAGACGGCCAGTTTGGTCTTTGCTTTAACGTTCTTCGAGGATGTTAAATGTAGACTGGCAATAAAGGTTTACCAATGCAATGATACTTATCTCCGTGATACATCTCAGTGTAGTGTGCGCTAACATCTCCAGTACCTTGAGCTGCAATTAACTTCCCACAGTTCTTGCAAGCATTCCCCCCTGGTAGGAAGCCAATAGACGGCCATGTCATGCACTGCCTTTGGCAGAGGTTAGTTAGCTAGATTTGCTAGAATATTGCCGACTGATTATTGAATTCTACGAATATTATATGTTATGTGCATATACTGGATTTCAATATAAATACATGTAATATATGTGTTAATATATTTCCTGCTGATAATTGGATTCTAAGTATATTATAGGTTACGTGCATGTACTGGTTTCCAGTGACAATAGTATCAAAGAAAATGGCCGATGCAGAAGAAGTTAGGCATGAAACATGTAAAACACTGCCCTAAGGTTTACTAGACAGGAACTATTACAGCCAGTAAACAGCAGCAGCAGTAGATCGATCACTATTGCTTTAATCAGTTATATCTATGGTGTTTCTTTCCGTACTGAAGGGCGAATCCTATATGTCGGTCTCGGCATGTCCAGTGCATCAATATGGAAATCATCGGCATAAACATCCGAAGATCCACCAATGGAAGAAATTAATCAGTGGTTAACACTATGCATACATGATAAAACGAATTCTTGGTTATAATAATTACAATAATAGCTAGCAGTGTTGGAGGAAATGTAGTTCATACATTGATTTATTAGACTGAATGAGAGCGGTAAAGGCTTATAAATCAGTTCCGTATGAAATACATGTATATCTATATTGGGCTTTCACAATATATCATAGCTAAACATTGATAAACCGTATTCTTGAAGAGTTTATGTATTAGGTATATATATATATATATATGTATATATATATAAGAGTTTATGTATATGTTACCTATCTGCATGGATAATGTTATAGGCAAAACTTAGTATATATATATGGTTTACGTTGTAGCCATTTTTGTAGAATATTCATATTTACAGTCACCCTAAATATCGCAAAATTAATGAAATATGTAAATGGTGATTAGTAAATTTACATCATTTGACTATTTGCGTGTTCTTATTATACGATTGTAAGGTCATTAACAGGTCATTAACAGTGTGGAATATGTTATAGTCGAACACCATGAACACCGGATGTTTATGTATCATGACCCTGTTTTGTTTCTTCATTTCCATAGTACCGGTATACTATTCAGTTGCATTTCTACCAGCTTGCAATACCAAAGTAAAGTTGTATCCGTAAACTATCGTGCAGAGTGTTAAAGACATACTATCACAGATATTTATGGTCGTTTTTGACTAGTTCTTAGCTACAAATACAAAGTACATTCACTTGATATACATATAATCATGTTTGTATTTCCCAAAACCTTTCTACCGCTGTACGGTAGGCAAAATTCAATTTCAACAACCTGAAAAATCTTAGTTCTTCGTCCTTCTTTACATTAACGCAAGGGGACATAACTCTCATATATCATGAATACATCAAATGAGATAATTATTAGTCATGACAAATAATTATTATAAAATATGAATACCATTATCAATATCAAGTGTTAGGGATTAGTATACCAGTAAATAGTAACTTTTGGGTGTACAAATCAAACGTAAATAGTCTCAGACAGAAATTGGTTTGGCCATTATATAGGCCAATCAACCGTGGTAGTATGCCTTTAACATTATTTAGTGCACTACATTATATTATCATTAACGTATATTAAGAATAGAACAGGACGAAATACTGATCCCTGGCTTACACCACAATACGGTGATTGAACACGTGATCTTACAGTTACCGTTGTCATATACCGTTATTATACCGATGATTTACGTAGACTACATTCCAATTAAGTAAAGGACATCCTACAGCATAACTTTCCAATTTTAACAAGACACCTTTGTGTCGGGCACGATCAAAAGCTTTAGAAATGTCACGTATACATTATCTTTATCTCTTTGTAGTTGCGGTACATATGTTATCATACAATCATATAAGCTGATGTATAGACGAATTACTTGCTTGCAGATAATCTATTTTCAAGGAAGTACTTTTATAAATATTTACATCTAACTCGTTCAAAGAGATTTTCAAAGACAACTTATCAGGAAAATGGGTCTATGGTTAGCGTATATTTTCTTAAGTACTGGTATTACATGCGTCATTTAAATTTGTGTTGATAATGCTTTTATCAATACAGTCTGCGGTTTTAGTAATGAGGTATTTTGTGGGTTTAGAGCTGTGAGCAATATTGTTTATCTCTCATCACGTAGAAGGGCCCATGCACTATCTGTAGCCCTTGGCTCTGCATGGCCATCTAGTCGACATGTTCAATGTGCACACTTAACGTATTACGATCGCCACGATTATGATACTGTACACCTTTAATATTATCAATATCCTTGTTTCTATTATCAGCAATAATCGGTTAAAAGTCAGTAAGACCATATATCGATTCCTGTACATCTTCACTCCGTGTGATATGATCTATAAAATAATAGGGTGTGTGTATGTGCCGTATAAGCCCTGAGGTCATTAAGTGTTTTTATTTTATTTTTATCACTCACCTTCCCCTTCTAACATGCTTAGTGTGCATGCTTGACTATGTTCGTATTAGTTCACTAAGTACTAAATTGATGAAATTACCTTGGTTTTTCATAATTTTATGGTCACAAGATACTCATTTAAAGGCATACTATCACAGATGGTTGACCTAGATAATTGTCAAACGAATTTCTATCTGCGACTACTTATGTTTGATTTGTCCACTCAAAAGTTGCTATTTACTAGTTTACTGATTCCCCAACACTCGATAGTTATCACCCATTTTATATGAATTCATGGTACGAAGCATTACTTATGTTGTCTTTGATGAATCAACTGATTTATGAACGATGGTAATCTTGTCGTTTAATATTTTAGTCGTATCGCTTTGAGTTATGTTCCTTTGCATTAATATAATGAAGGAAAAATAAATACGACCGTTGAGTTGGAATGGAATGTTGTTTACCATACAGCGGTGGAAAGATTTTTGGAAGTACAAACATGATTTTATGTATGTCAAGTGAATGTACATTGCAGTTGTAGCTAAGTACTAGTCCAAAACAACAAGAAACATCTGTGATATTATGACTTTAAGATAATTAAAATAAATTGTAGAAATTACTTAGTGGTTAAAGGGATACCAATGTCATTGTATAGCCACGTAAGCTCTTTGGAAACTAGGCATACTGACGCAGTTTACAATAATTTTATTTTAAGTGATGAGAACAAACAAAACATATAATATATGTACAACATTTCCCTGGCTAATATTTGTCTAGCTTAAGAGAGGTCACATGCATTCTAATTCGATAAGTTTTGTGTTTGTTAGCAGCATTACTTTCATATTATATGTATATCGTAATAATTTTAACATTCAATTTCCTCCAAAGCTGATTCCGGCAGGAACGTGGGCGAATGAGACACATACACATAGGTGAATGAGACACATGCACATGGCGAAGGAGGCACATGCACATGGCGAAGGAGACTCATGCACACAGGTGAAGGAAACACATGCACGTGGGTGAAGGAAACACATTGACGTTGATGGGGAGAAATTGTCACAGACACGTGTGAATAGTAACAGATACGACACATTGGACATTGAGTTAGGTGTGTCAGTTCAACAGTTTAAGAAATGGGTGATTTGTGTTTTAGTTACCAGGACGTATTTTGTAGACGCTAAAAGATAATATTTTAACCTTTATGATAACAATTTACGCTATTTCTTTTTTACCAAAAGCACTTTTGAAATACGTTGATTTTTGCGTACATTCACTACATATTTAAGGTGCAATTACTGGGTTAGAGTATTGAAACATTTTCCACTTCGTTTGTAGTCGCCGAGGTGCAATGATTTCCAGCAATATACGTGCAGAATCTGTGTGTTTGTATATTACCGTATTACTGCCATAAGCATATATATTAATGAGTTTTTCTTTTGGCTAAATTGTATTAAATAATAAATATTTTGAGCAACAGAAAATTAAAATAAGCTATCGTGCTAACTGGTAATCCATACCTGATTCAATTCAATGACTTAAGATGTCAAAATAGCATCACTTTAAAGACGTCTGGAAATATCAATTTTCAGAACATTAACCTACGTTTTGAAATTGCGAAATCTTAGTACAAGGGAATACATCAAGTGCATCACTATCATCATGCAACTCTAATCTGTCATCTAAACCGATCCCAGTTGATATTACATACGATATGGATCCAGATAACATGAGATGTTGACCGGGAATATTTGCAGAGCACCATCGACGTGCCGGATTTAGCACTACCAGTATTGCATAAGACTCTACTGAGGATGGTATTACTGTTATTAAAAACTATATATTTAATCCTACAATTGCTATACTAATTAATAAGATATAGATTTGCGCTATGCACACTCAATACATATGTATGTATGTTGTCCTAGTTGAAGCTTGTATTATTATTGTCTCCACTGTGCAAATGTCATGCGATATGACCATGGAATTGTCTCGCATAGAAAATCATATTTGTGACTACATTCGATTAAAACCTGAAGAATAAATCGAAAGTATATCTGGAATCAATTATTGATATTTAAAGGCATACTATCATGGCTGGTTGGACAAGATAATGGCCAAACGTATTTCTGTCTGAGACTATTTACGTTTGATTTGTACACTCAAAAGTTGTTACTTACTGGTATACTTATACTTGATTTGAATATTACCTGACTTTTGCATTGAATTTCAATTCACTAAGTCAATTTTTAAAAAGCCTGAAGTCATAAAATGATTCCCCTTTTTTGCCAGATAGAATGGCATGAGTTTGATGAAAGACAATTAAGATTGTGTATAATGTATTTACACAAAATTGCATGCATTTATATTTATTATTCACACAAAATTGCATGACTGCCTATACAAATGACATATTACCTTCAGTTTATTTCATCAAACACATGCCATTCTATCTGGCAATTAAAGGGAATTAATTTGTCATTTCAGGCTTTTTAAAAATTCAATGAAAGAAATCTGGTAATATATACTGATAGAAAATTTAAAGGAACGCATGTATTGTAATAGGGATATAACACAACATTGTTACTAAGTGATTTTATCACCTTTCCAATAGAACAAGAATATCAAGAACAAGTTGCTATTCACGTCAACAAGTCAAACAGGATATTCTTTTCTAATTTGGAACATTGCCTTGTACATCTCAATATCTTTGATGAACAGTTTGAATAACTTTACGAGAGGAATGACGCAGTACTTCACGACAAATTGAGAACTATGATCTGGAGTGTTCCAAGAAGGTCTACAACCATTGTTACACACGAGAAACACACTAGATACACAATATTTTAGATTTCTATTAATTCTACCATTTTATGATGAATAAACATCACCTAATATGGAAAATGCGATTTACTTAAAAACAAATACATTCTTTTATTTGTTTTCTTGCAGTACGTATACTGAATAAGTTCCAAATTCGATACATTATCCTGTTTGACTTGTTCACGTGTATAGCAACTTGTTATGCAGATATTCCGCCTGAAATCATACCAATGATCTACAATTTTGGACTTAAAGACAGATACTGTCTTACCATTATTTCTCAGAATAACACAGTTTCAAATGTAACTTTAATAAAGATCACATTTTGATGCATGGGTAATTTATTAATTGTATCATGTTCTACACTAGCAAAGAAAGATTATTGTTAAATTTTGGCATATTAGTTCTATTGGAAAGGTTATAAAACCACTTAGCAATAATGTTGTGTATTTCCCAATATGCAGATGGACTAACTTCTTCCTTGATGTCTCAGAAGAAAGTTTAACCCAATTAATGTTTATATTAAACGCTTTTGCTTTATGCTCAGGATTAAAACTAAATCTAGAAAAATGTAAAGCAGTCTGGATTGGATCTAAGATCGGCTCAAATGAAAAACTATCCCCACATATTCCACTAGAATGGTCTAAGGAACCATTTAAAATTCTAGGAATTATTTTCTCAACAAATTTAGATGAATTATGTTCATTAAACTTTGAGAAACAAGTGACAAAAACAAAAAAAATATTGTTTGCTTGGTCTAAAAGATATCTAACTCTACAAGGAAAAATAACGATTATAAAGTCCCAAATTCTTCCTTTATTCACTCATCTATTTTTAGCCCTCCCAGATCCATCAAAAATATTTTTCAAGCGTCTAAACACAACTCTATATAATTTTGTATGGTCTGGCAAACGTGACAAGATAAAACGGAACATTCTCATTACTGATTACGCTAAAGGTGGACTTAAAATGATAGACATTGCTACATTTTGCAAATATATGAAAATAACATGGGTGAAGCGATTTCTTTCATCAAATAGTTCATGGCAAACCCTTGCCAAACAATTGTTTTTCCCACTAGACGTGAGAGATATATTTAGTCTTCATAAAAACCATCTGCTTATGATCGCTAAATCGATGAGTAACCCTTTTTGGAAAGATGTAATATTACATTACAGCATTCTAAGTAACGAACAAACACAAAGTTTACAAGAATTTTTTTATTTACCTTTGTACAACTTTATACCAGTAAAAGAGTTCCACATATTTTCTAGTTGGTATCTAAAAGGTCTAAAATACATTTGTGATCTTTTCACAGAAACAGGACTTAAGACGTTTGACATGGTAAAAAGAGAATTTAGTCTGGATGGAACTTACTTATTATATTTCAGATTGATAGGGTATCTACCAAAAATATGGAAAAGCAAAATAAATGATCGTAATATTCTTGATCTACACTTATCGGGACCAGATGAAACAAATATTTATGGTTGTATTAAGACATATGTAAACTGCAAATTTATTTATAAACAACTATGCAAAAAAACTACAAAGTCATTACACGACTTGTCCCACAAGTGGGAAGATAAACTAAACACTATAATATCATGCGAATACCTCGAAAAGTGTTTTAATAGCAATATTTTATCGACTGTGGCAAATAGCATTAAAATATTTCAATATCGTCTACTTCATAGGATACTCGCAACCAAATCATTTCTACATAAAATCGGATTAAGCGCAGATGATTTGTGTTGTTTTTGTAATCGTCACTCAGAAACTCTTGAACATTTATTCTTTGACTGTAATAAAGTACGTAATCTAATAGCAGACTTAGAAAACTGGTTAAAAATAGAAATCAACTCTCAGACCATTACAAAGGATTCCTTTATTCTAGGAGACCCTAATATCAGCTCCTTAGAAAATCTTGTATACACAATTACCAAAAAATATATATACAAATGTAAACATACAGAAAATGAATTACATTTTGGCCAATTGAAACGAATTATTAGATATTATCACGATATAGAGAAATACGCCTCTCAAGCAAACAAACAAAAACTCTTTTGAGGCACCTGTCCATGTGTCCTTTCGGACATGAAACTTGTTAATCCGAGCTATTTCACTTCTCTGGTATTTGGACAAAAAAAATACCAAGCGAACATGTTGGAACATGTTGAACTTCTGCTTCCAGACAATGACAAAATTACCTGTGGCTCTGGTTTATATTAATCTTCAGTTTACCTTGATATTTTCTATTAATTTAGGCTTGAATTATCCCCACATCTCATAAGATGATTGTAAAAAGCTTTCATTTTATAAAATCTAAATCACATGCATGGAAGATGTTCGCTGTCTTCCGAAAGTCTATGATTTATTCTAGAATTTAGGTGTCATTCGTATTCACATTGGCGACCATTTTGTATTCTACAGGTCTGGCCACGTATGGCTACCGGATGTTCATCCAGGCTCTGGCATTCCATCGGCCCGACACGCCTCTCTCAAAATTCCCACAGGTACTTTGAATTGTGTTATTTCCTGTGGTGAATACACATGCTAAACTGCAGGGCTTGAATTTAAACAGGGGCAGATAATCTGGAAATATTTCTTAAGTTGTTTCTATTCCTGACAGCCAATTCTTGCAGGTTTCTGCAACATTCAGCACTACCGATCTTTTAGGTTTCCTCCTGTGCCAAACTGAGATGAAAGAATCTTGAAAGTTGCACTAGACACCAATTTCTTAAATATCTGTTCCTGATGAAGATTAATTGTTATTTCTCTGAACAGTTATCATCCATGACTGTACTGTCAAGATTCACAAATGTTGCTGTTCTGTTGTTTTCAGTATTTTGACCTCTTGAAGACACATCACAACCGACCCGTACGGTGCCTCTCCATCCTGTGGGCGCTAGGACAGATCGGTGTCAAGAAGCTCAAGTGTGGTCTCCGAGGTGGGCTCTCTAAGGGTGTATGTCTTTCAGTTTGGGGATCACAGAGCACTGTCGCTGCATGATGTACTATATAAATGCAAATATTACTATTATTACAGTAAGAGTTATAGTGCGAAATTTGTCTGAATATCAAGAGTGCCAAGTAAGCTTCTGTATTTTCTGTTAGAAGTGGGTCCAGTGTATATATATAAATATATATATAAATATATATAAATATGCGCGCATGCACATACACACTTGCCCTGCGCTCTGTTGTCAACATTGGCGTGAATTATCTTTCAGAAACTCATGGTGAAATATTCTTGCTGCAACAGAAAAAAATAATCAATCAATACCTATTTCCAGGTAACAACAAATTGATTGTGGTTTAGATTTTTATCATATTTGTATCTCTATTACAGTGTGGCTAGATCTGATGATGCCTGCCCTTGGGTTCCGCTCCATCGCACCCTACTGTGTTGAGTACATCGAGCACCTGTTTGTGTGAGTTTATAGAGATAATAGTAATAGTACTACAGTGTCACCTCGATATAACGCTGAATTTGGGGTCCATGACATACCGCCCAACTTATAGTACCAGCCTTATACGATAGTAAAGGTAAATAACACAAATACAAATGGGATC
>JAULBP010103762.1:0-10643 GCA_032355345.1 Lepetodrilus pustulosus
GGGTCCACATCTGACCCAGCCTTATATCCGAATCCGCTCTGTATCGAACAGCCTTATATCGAGGGGGCACTGTATTGTAATATCATAATTTTTGGTCAAAACTGGGTCCAGCCTCCTTAAAGATGTTTTATTGTGTGTAAGTACATGTAATAGCTTGACATTGAGAAAAGGTGTCAGTGTCCAGATGAATGAAATACTAGTAATTTGAGGTTGGCATAGGGCACAACTACCAGGTATCGTATTATGTACAGGTTGCCATATGGCACAACTAGCAAGTATCATATTATGTACAATATGGCTGTATTCACTAAATAATTCTGGTAATCTTCTAATATCAATTGTAAAATACAAAGTAGTCCTATGTATCGCCTGATTACTGTAAGTAAATCATAAAAACGAGAGGTTAACATTTCATTCGCTAATATTTTTGAAAGAGTATTCCATAGATCAGTAGATCTATTAGTTATTGTTGATACTTTTGTTATCGACAGTGTTACACAATGGCAACTTGCGTGAATAAATCGCTAAAATTATTTTCTAAATATGGACGAGCTCATTAAAAACAATTACGCTAATGATAAATCCATCGGTCACTAAAGTTTAAAGACGCTAACATGTTATGATTTACAGTATTTGAATTGTCTGTTGCAATATGTTTTGTTGTGAATTTTAGAGAATGAAAATATTCAGTAATCAAAACTATGGTAACATAATAATTATAATAATAGTGATCTTTTAACGATATGATGTCAGTAAAATACACCTTAACATTAAAGTTACATTCACTGACATTGCAATGTTTAATTCGATATTAATCATGTTCAATTGTAAATAATATAATATTTAGAAAATGTAGCAAAATATAATATTGTCAAGGCATAACAAATTACCTTAGATAATTGTTACTGATTCCTTCAAGGCCAGGCAAGTCTGTATTTTCATTACTGATACAAGGGCTGACACATCTGTTATGTATTGCCAATATGCAGTGTGTGGAAACGAAATGCCATTTTCTACATGTATGAGATATCGTCTTTGGCAATGCATTGGACTCAGAAAATTTGTTATTCCATATTGCTTGCAGTTACGTCTTATCTCGCCCATTATGACGTCACATGATGATGAGAAACAATGGTCATGACGCAGAATGGCACTGCTTATGACGTCGTTGAACTTGTGTAAACTTTACTCTTCTACAAGGAAGGGCAGCAAATTTGACTTATTTATTTAGCTTTATTCAGCTTGCCTTCCGTAATATTCAGTATCAGTAATATATATAAGAGACTGCTTGTCGCTCAGAATTACAGATTATCTGTCAGTAGTAGAATTAATGACATACAGCATCTATTTTCCTTGTATTGAATTATGGGGAAAGATCATTCATAATCTTGTCTAGGTATTGTAGTGACAAAACGTGCTGATTTTATCTAAGGGAAATTGACTCCATATTTTCTTTCTATTATTATTGTTGTTGTTGTTGTTTTAGCCATAAACTTGCTTTTTATCATAAAAATAACCACCGTTTTTCTTTTCTTTTTTTCAGTTATTATTATTTTCTTATTTTTTAAAGGAAAATGTAACCACCAATTTGTAGTGGCACTGACAGTATATTATCATGATAATTTATTCCAAATAATACTGATATTTGACCTCTGATCTCTTTCCAGCTGATATCTCTGATCCTGATCTCTGTGGCGGCATACTGGCGTGTGGCAGCAATCGTCACCAGCCTCACACTCGTCGGCAGCCTCATCGCTTGTGGCGTCATCCTCTTCTTCATTTCGCTCATCGGTCTCATCGGAGCAGTCAAGCATCACCAAGTTATGCTGTTTTTCGTATCCTTTAAAACGTGAATTACATTCATTTTTCATCCTTACAGATGTTTTTAATTTATGGTGTAAATATCCAGCATTGCTTTATGTGAGTCATGAGATAACAAACAAAAACAATCATCTTTATTTTTCTAAGTCATCAAAAGTTTCCTGCTGTGACGTGACGTAAAAAGAAAAACGTACTTATGTTAGCTTTTTCACCGCAAATGCAGTATGGTTGAAAGGTATCTGCTGCGAATTAAAGCAATATCTCGCTTTATGAAGATATGTTAGCTTTTTCATTGCTGATCCGGTATGGGTGAAAGGTATCCACTGCTAATTAAAGCAATATGTTGCTTTTTCATCACAGATCTGGTATGGGTGAAAGGTGTCCGTTGCGAATTAAAGCAATATCTCGCTTTATAAAGATAAGTTATGTTAGTGCTTTCCTTGACCACGTCCAGTACATGATCATCCTGTTTGTGCTGTTCCTGCTGCAGTTTGCGCTGGCGTGCGCGTGTCTGGCCGTCAACGTGAAGCAGAAGAAGGACTTTGCTCTGCAGGGCTGGAAGATGGCAAGCAAAGCCACCAAGATGGACGTTCAGAGGAACTTCGACTGCTGCGGATACATCGACTGCGATCTGAACGAGACCTCCCCCGAAGGACATCCAATTTGCTTGGACGTAAGTGCCCCCCCACCCCCGGAAGAATTGTAGTTATCTGTAATTTTGTTAACTTTTGAAATATCAGATTTTGATGGGAATTAGCTGGGATATTTCATAACCGATAATCATTTCCTTTTGGATGGACCCATAATTGGTTGTATCTAGCACAAATAGAACAGTAAGCTAAATACTAAATGTTATAATTTTTGTATGTCCTGGTACCCATATCATAATATATCTTATATGGTAGGCTTACTAGAGATGCAACTAGTACATCTAGTGATGAATACAAATAATTATTCATGAATATGAATATATAATAAAATGAATGAAAAACAGTGAGCTAAAATAATAATTCACCCACTCGTAGCAAATGGATGAAAGATTCCAGCAGCTACGTTACCGTCCATAATCACTGACTCTAGGTCTGAAACATAGACTGGGGACTCTTTGGCGCATATTATTGAAGGTGGTTTAGTGTAGACCTGGATTAAGTTTAGTCTTGGTTTACAGAAACCCAGACTCTTGGTTTATCAAAAACTATATTATAGAAAGCAAGCATACCAAAACCAGGTCTAGACTCGGTTTCCAGTAAACTGCTTTCCATAATATCCTTTAAGGTTAAACTTGCGAATTAGAGCTAAACCTGATCCAGACCGTGTTCGATAATATGGGCCTTTGTATGTACATGTTTTGGTTCTCAGGTGACCTGCTGCAAGTCGTCGACCGCCTCCTGCTGTACGGGGAAACACGACAACAGCACTACCAGCGTCTGTCCTTGCGAGGCGTGCTTCGCCAAGTTACAGCACAAAATATACTCAGCTTTCTCCATAACGGGAGGAGTCGGCCTATTCTTCAGTTTTACAGAGGTAGGTTTAACAAAATGGCTACCTCCAGACTGACATCCTGAGTTACTTGTCCGCAGAAGTTGTAAAGGCACCAAAGATGCTATATGTTAAAAAGATAGGTTGCCCTGCAGTGCAATTTAGCGTGCACCTGTACATCGGGTACATATGTTAGTCTAGAACTCTGAGCACATGGGCGATATTCCAGCGTCGATGTTAGTTGATGATTTGGTCAATCGACTCGGATATGAGGTACATTTTTCTATAAATTTAGTGACATGCGCGTCGACCTGTTCTGTTAGTTTTACAATGCTAGGTTCAAACGTGAGGTGGCGTGAAATTTATTTATCTCGTACCTACCCAATTTACATTTTATATAATTTTTTTGTATTTGTTACTATTGCTTACTTGACTTAGAGCTTATTTAACCCAATGAACTTTTATTTGTCACTAATTGCTTGTCCCATATTAATTGTTTTCTCAGTAAACAGCATGGCATCATGTATTCATAAATGTCAGTATGCAGTCAAATTTCTTTGGTAGGTCTGAATTGGCCTGTTGCTTTATCCCCCATTTCTTTGTATTTTCTTAGTTTTTAATCTTACCTTGCACTTCTTATCTAGTGAAATTATTCCCTGACAAATGTTACATGTTTGTAATATATGCTTTTGTTTTGGTGGCAGGGGTTAGCTATTGAACGTTGATGTTTTAGACCAAAACCAACAATCAAATGTATATTTATTTGAATTTATGAATCGTATCAATTACTACGGTGTCTGTATTTGGCTGATTCGTGTGTTCTTTTGTTAACAGCTAGTCCGCACTAATTATATCTAATGGCAGTCAATACAGTAGTTTATGCTTTGCCTCATTTTCAGATTCTCGGAGTTTGGATTACCGTCCGATTTCGCAATCAAAAAGACCCCAGAGCTAACCCTAGTGCCTTTCTCTAACATAGTCTTAATATTGGCATACCTGATATTAATGGTAACGGTTTGACAATTTGCTTTATCTGGTTGATTAGCATGCTGCTTTAGGTGCTGGGCTTTTGACCTTTAGGCTTTAACCTTTAACCTTTTTCTCCATGTTTTTGCTTCAGACCTCTCTTGCCGTAGGTCACATGACCGAGCAACTAGTGAACATACCGTAAATCTTTGAATAGAAGCCAGGGCGTCTATTAATTTCAAGAGACTCTCGGGCCCGGCTTCTATTCAAGACAGGCTTATATTCAAGGCAGGCTTTTATTCAAGGCAGGCTTATATTTAAATCAGACAATATTTTGCAGTATGTTTTTTTTATCCTTCGGTTTTTGACACTTCATGAACCTTCACAGTAAGTTTTTTTTATCCTTCAGTTTTTGACACTTCATGAACCATTTGATAATCTTTTAATATTAGGAATACTGGAAAAATATGAATATTTGCAACATACTGACTTAGATAAGCATAGAAAAAACTGATGTCATAAAATTAACCTAATGCAGCTACAAATCTAACAATATGCCATTTTGTGCAATGTACTCTACTTAAGGTAGGCTCAAAGGCCGTTATTAATTTCACAATGGCCTCTAATCAAGGATTTACAGCAGCAGTATATCAAATCATGCAATCCTATGGAATAACTGGGGGAACGTTACTCGAATCTAAAACTATTGTTCATATAATATGAATGACAATACAGAACCTGATGATTTACCTAGATGTATAGTAATAATCAGTGCATGTTAATTAATAAATTTGAGAACATTTAACTTCAATTTTCTTTTTAATTAAATACTTGTAATGGGTAAAATTACTTCCCGTACATGTAAAAGTAGTATTTCAATTGTAAGAGAATAAGTGATCAAAAAAATAATCTCTAAATTGCATCGTCGCAAATGGGTGAAAGATTCCCGCAGCGACGTTAAACTCCATATTCACTCACTCACTCACTCTAAATTGCATACATTTTATTTATTACCAAGTACCGTGTACATGTATATGCTTTGGACATATTAGGTCATTTTTCTTTAATGTTCTGTCATCTAATCAAGTTAAAGGGGTGGGATTTAGCGCAGTGGTAGAACATTGGACTTCAGAGTGAAAGGTACCGAGTTCAAATCCCGCCCCCAGGGGGGCCCGGCATCCATGTTCGCAGAAGTTACATTTGGGGGGAAAAAAAATCAAGTTGAAAGGTTGATATTTGTCCATAATAATCCCTTTGCACAGTTGGCCGCTCTTCTCTCGTGTGATGTGTTGTAGATTGCACTAAGCTTATGTTAATTTCCTGTCAATATTTTCTGTCACTCTCATTCCAGAGGATTGATTTTCAGAGAAAATAATGGAAAATGCTTCAAAACTTGCTTGTATGCTCGTAGACGCACACATACAGTATTGTATTCTTGATTGACAGTATGAATTTGTATTATTCCAACCAGTTTCATTACATTTTCCCCATCAGTGGTAATTTAACTTTAGATCAATTTTGCAGTGTACATTATTATTGTTTGTTCTGAGTGTTATTGTTGTTATTTATTATTAATGAATCTTGCTGTAAAAAAATATAAACAAATTCAGATTGCATTATTTTCAAAGTGAAATATTATCAATATATTATTTTATATGTATGGGGCTTCTTTTTTTTTTGGTCTTGGCATGCTTTCAAGATCATGTGATGTTTTATCGATATAGTACATTGTATTTAATAATAATTTAATAAATCTTACAATCCTATTGGTCATTGGATAACTTGCTGTCGATGCAGAACTATTCCGTAATTTCTGGTATAAGCTTACACTGAATGAATTAACCTCTGCCTGCTGCAGTCAACCAGAGATGCCCTAAAGAGCAGTGAAAAATCGAATCAGCTCGATATCGATTAATTATGCATAAATATTGGAAAAATTAGTTTTCAAGCAATGTTTGCCTTTTGATGACAATTGATCAGGAAAATTCTTATTTTGAAATTGTACTAGACATAAATATAGGTAAATACTAGGCCCTACTACCGAACAAGTTGACAATGTCTTTATACTGCTGATAAATGACCTGCTGCTTGCTTTCTGTCTTTGGGAAGACTGTTCCAAATCAATAAAAAGTCTTATATCATAGTCCAGTTTTTATATCAATAATCTTTTACTAAATCGTCCCATCGATAATAATCATAAATATCAATATATTTAGGTAGACCTAGTAATATCTATTGCCACCGATGTTCAAACAAAGCATGTTACTCTATTTTGATTAAACTACATCTGCAGCAATAAATAGGATACTATTTTCATACTGAAGCTTGTGCAAAAATATGTTGTTTCACTTGGGTCCAAATTTACATTTGATAGAGCATTGTGTTATTTCCTATAAATAGAACTGTGTGGTCTCCAATCAATAGAATAACATCATGTAATATCCTATTAATAGAACATAGTGTAATAGCCTATGTTATCCATTACTGTTTAGTATTTACTAATAAGCTCATGACTAAACTGGATATTCGAGAAAGCGACTCAAAACCCCAATACAAAATAAAATAAAAAAAATATTTTTTTTTATCCAGTTCATTATTGTTTCTAGAAACAACAAATGAACTGGATACAATTTTTTATATTTATTCCAACAATGAGTCATAGTGACCGAGTGATTCAATTAGATTTTTAGAATTTCAATATTGAACAACTATCATGTGCATACTAGTAGTTGTAATTCTGGCATGTGTCTTATTACAAGTTGATGCATGCCTCTTTAGTTTGCCTTTGTTCATCATCAAGCATAAGGTCCACATTCCATTGCTCCTGATCAAACTTTCTCTATTTTATTATGACGATATCACTGAACAATAGTATTGCAATAGTGAGAATTACTTTCACAATACTATCACAATTTGACAAAATATCGCGATAGTATCACGATAGTACTTAAGTATAAAATATGAATGTTAAAGTCATGATAGTAGCTACAATCTGCTAATTAATTAAGAAGTGTTTAGGTATATATTTGTATCAATAAAGTATCATATTCAGAAATTGGATGTCTTCCCCTATAGGCTCCAATTGACGTCATTAGCAATATTTCCAATGCAAGTTAGAAGTGTCTGTTACGATTAGGACAAGTTCGGGTGTCAGAAAAGAACCCGACTTAAAGAAAAAATGTTTATATTAAAACTATCGATATTCCATCATACTATCGGCAATTGTTATCGATTGCTAAGCTTGTTATCGATATATTGCTATCGGGACACACACTATGGTAATAAGTCGACTTATCGACATTGCACCCCCTACTGAGCATGTCACAGACGCACAGCTGGTCAAGGTAGATCGTGTTTACAATATTTGTAAAAGGACATTAATTCCCGTCTGGGTCATTTCCAGTGCCAGGTTATTGGTGACACCTAACACGGGCTGTGTTCAGCCGACGATACATAGCATAGACTACATCACATACTTTTATCTACCTTTTGAGGCTCCTGTCTGTGTGTCCCGTCATGCATTATTAAACTACATAAACTGGGCTATTTCACTTGTCCATCTGTGGATAATACCTGTCCCTGGGAAGGTGGACAAGCCTTACTGTCGAGCCCTGAAGTAGGAATTTTGGTAAATGGGTTAGTAGGAAAATAGAAGGAAATCAGTTTGCGTATGTGTTCAGTCAATTCACGTCGTCCTTGAGGCTTTAATACAAAGCAATATGCAGGATAAACCTGTATTGAAATGTATTCATACATATTACTACAGATGCTGGCTGAACGGCTCGGGTAGTAATACATTTTACTACGTATTTATATGTATTGTTGGCTGAACGCACCTCGAAGCTATGGCATTAGATGCTTGCTAATTATAGTTATGTTTAATGAAAGTCAATACGACAGGAACAGCTTTGATAAACATATTCCAATTTACGTAAATCACGAAAATATTTGTAGACTGTATTTCATGAACATTATGGTATGGTTGCTAGTGAAGCTTATGACAGTTGCTATGCATGTTTTCATGTGACGTCACAACTTGAAGATCGTCAGCTGTCGGTCAATGCGTAGCTCATTTGGGTGTTAGGCCAGTTTACGTCACCGGATTTTTGATGAATATCTTGTCAACTTGCAGTCTCTTTTGCAGTAGTTACAATCAGACATGTATTATATGCATGCTGTAGTGCTAGTAAATCAGAGCGAAGTATTGATATATGGGTCAGCACACTGTGTTGAAGGCGTGACATGCATATGACTACAGGTATTGATTGGAAACAGGTGTCTGTGTGCCAGCAGGACGGTGTTCCCTGAGATAATGGAGATAACTCATTCTCGTACTGCATCATTCTCCATAGGCTTGCAGATAATGGAGTCGAAATGTACCTCAAAATAAATTTAAGACTGAAAATTGAATTCAATGGTATTGGTCTCTTTTGACCATTTTAAATCGATTTTCAATCAATTTTGTAGCCTGTGGGCAAGATATTCCCGCTGCGACGTAAAGCAATAATTCAATCAATGAAATCAATCAATCAGTTTTTGTGATCATTTATATCAAGAGAAGGCCACATATGTCTGCTACTGGTGCCACGATATGCCTAGCTCATTATACAATACGTATTGTGATACTAGTTTTATTAAGACTTTGGAAATGCTTTAAGTAATGAAATTAAATGGAGATCTGTGTAGGTTATTTCCTTTCATGTTCAGTACAAATAATGGAGAAACAAAAGTGAAAATATGAACACTTTAATAAAGAAATAACATGCTTGGGGAAATAAAACATAATAGTAAAAACAAAAATCTAATTGTCTCAAAATACTGAAATAGAAATTCAATAACAACAGCCAGTAGGAAGGAAGTTGGCAACTCTGGTCATGTATCGATGGAATGTTTCTGCTGTAACTTCCAAGTAGTATCGGAACAGGTGGTAGCGCAATGGTGGAACCCTTGGAGCCAAAGAGTCCCCAGGTGCCCAGAATCAATATTTGCGAAAGTTACCGTTTTGACTCGACCATGATAGGATGTGCTGTCTTTAACATGGCAATATCGTTCTCCTCTTCAATCTCGGTACCAGCAGTTTCTCACTGGTTTAATGAGGTTTCCTCCTGCTACAAACTGACAAGCTATGATATAAGTGAAAGAATCTTGAAAATGTCTCCAAACACTTATTTTTTTAAATTTTCTTTCAAAGATTTTTTTAAATAATTAATCTATATTAGCTGTAGCTGTTCATCAATTAATACAGATTCAGACTGTTGCATTATCATAGATTCATCATTCGCATTATTTCATTATTTGTCGTCATGTTTGTGCCATACGCTTCTTCTCTAAAGTTCTAAAGAAGATCTGAAGCATATTTTGATGTAGAGCAACATCTTTAAAGGACAAAGAAAATGAACATCATTGCAGTTATTATTGAAAATACAAATATGCATACAAATTTGGAAATTTTCTGATATAATGCATCATCACAATATATCGTGAAAGATTCCAGTAGCGACATTAAACTTCCATAATCACACACTCACTGATATATTGCACAATGCAGTAAACCTACAATGTACTTACAAAATGAAATTGAAATGCTTCATTCATGTACCTTGCTTTGTCATATCTAAAAGATTTCAAATAAAAAAGTTAATAACATTATTGTCAATCCTATTATCTGAGATTAAAAATAAATCATAAAATATCAATACCTCAAAGTGTGACTTGCTCTCAATCTTAAATTGTTCGTCTGTTCATTCATGTTCCAAACTGAATTATTATTATTAATTTATGTTCTAGACAATAGTTTACTACAGTGTGTACGCCTGTCTCTTGTATAATGTTGTATTAATACCCACCATCTGCTACCATCTGCTGTACGAGGGATTTGTAGAAGCTTTATGCTACTAGGATATTGCTGTATATACAGTTTACTATTTACATCATCATATGTAAGCTATGTCGTACAAGCCTTTCTCTCTCCATTTCGCTCCAGCTTCCTGTGATCTGTCTAACAGTTAGTTGTACCAATACAAATCTGTTTAAATTTACACATTTATTACATCAAAGTAAAGTGGTACCATACTTGAAAATGTTTCTTTTACATCTTCGTTGCATAAACGGGTGAAATATTCCTGCTGTGATGTTGAAACACTATTTTATGTATGATGTGCTATGAATATTGCTGATTTTCTGACAGATTATGTAGCTTTTATTATAAGATAAGTGTTCAGAAAAATACTATTAATGGCCGTAAAATGTTCGTATTTTTGTGTGTCTGGTATACTGACATAAAGTGTGATATTGCATGTATAAGTTGTATATCATTATTTTACAACAAATTTTAATTAATTTAAGTCATCAGTATTTTTCAACAAGAAATAAATGAA
>JAULBP010103773.1:0-10643 GCA_032355345.1 Lepetodrilus pustulosus
TGGTCATTCCAGGTACGACACAAATAGACATAATTAACAAACTTCCAATATAGTTTGTGCTAAACTATTTCAACCCACTATGCCCAAGGCATACATGGATACCGTAAGTAGAACTAATTATTTTACTTGAAATATGAGTTTGAATTTTGACCAGAAGTGGCCCACAATGATGTACACTTGATTGTGTTTTTGCCGAGTGCAAACTGTATATATCTGTGTAGGTATTCTTCAATGCACCAGTTATCATATGTGCAATCAGAAGGGATGTAGGAGTACTATCAAGGCTTGATGACAACAATGATAGCAATGCCAGCTATGTTGAACTTGTTGCTTTCTGGCAATCATCCAGGGCTATTCGTGCTTTATAGTGACTTTTATCTATAGAAAGATTTTTAACTTCACGCTTGATCTTCTTAGACAATTTATACAATGCAGCTTGCGTGTCATCTTCATCATTATCTGGTTCAAACCTGAGTGTAGATGTTGCGTTTGTTTTAAAGGTTAGTATGTTAGCATATCCAGAAGAAATGAGGCGAAGAAGTTCTCCTTTGAATTCATCACTAGTTCCATTTCCGGACATGGTAAATAGCCCCTTTATCAATATGTCTATGTCATTCCATCATGGCCTACAAATAGGTACCGGATCCTTACTATTTGCCTCTAAAGACGTACATGGTTAACAGGCAAACTACTGTTGATTGTAGTGTATCTCTTCCACCCTAGTAACACCAAATCAGACCAAAACCGGATCCGTTGGTGGTAAACAGTGCTAATGTTACAGCAGCGGCAAGTGGTATGATAAACAGCATTCTTGAAAGCGAAACTTGTGAAACTCGACAAGAAAACATCACTGTAATTCCATCTTTTATGTGGTGATTTGGTACATCATAAATATTCTGCCTACATAAATGTACAGAAAAAAATTACATACATCTTGTTAATATGTTCAACAAGTATTACACAATTATGCAAAATATCTTCCAAAGGCCAACTAAGGACACAGTACAAACATTAATGACACCCATGAAATAGATGTCGGATGAAATCGTTTGGCCGACTTATGATTAGGGAAGCGTGCTGATGCTGTTAAGAACAACAAATGATCCTTTGGCCTTGGTTAATGAAATCGATGTGTTGTGTATGATGGTCATACTGTCTTCCTGCGTATGGGTATGCTTTAATGAACTATGTTTGTTACTCGTTTACGATTGATCCAATCAATATACTAGCAGGCATATAATGTACATAACAGACACTATCCTGTTCAGAAAACAATACTAATTGTGGACACGGGTATGCGATGCGTTAAATACGTGTATATTTTGGCATCATCTATTAAATGCTTGTTTTATCCTTTAAAAATCTTCACACTGTGTAGCACTAAGATTGGACCATTGAAATACAATGGAATGTGTTCTCCTGGACTATGTAACCTTCGAAATAACTAGGAGTACAGTGGATTATATCTAGTGTTCACACTGGTGATGTTTCATTGTAAAAAAAAATATATAAAAAAATCAATTTGAGTCTGGAGCCGTTTTCAAGATTATTTCACTCATATAACGGCTTGTCAGTTTATGGCAGGAGGAAACCCTCAACATCCGTAGCACTGCATCTTGCAATAAACCTGCGATGACCGTTTGGTACTAACAGACAAAGTATAAACTGTTGCCACGGTAAATACCGCACCAGAAAGGCAACATTCGCGAACATCGATGTACGCGTCATGGGATGGGACTTGAACATGGGACCTTTGTCTCCGAAGTCTAAACGTAATACCATTGTAGTACCACCCGCCCTGTTTCATCGTCTAACTAGACTACACTAGAATGTCTCGATAGATACGCAAGGAAACGCATACACAGGAACAATAGCGTTTGGAAGATGCATGGAATGGGATTGGAATGCAAATCTTAAAAAAAAAATATAATAAAGAAAATAGTAATAAAAATAACAATTATGAAATTAGGTCTGCTATAATCAAATATGCCATGCCTGCAATGTCATCGAGTTTGTTAAGTGTATACTTATTTATCATGCCAACTGATTTAACCATCTCCCTGCTGGAGTAGGCACAGACACTGCTGTTTTGGGGCATCTCCGGTTGTCCAGCATTGACAGGGTTAAGTGTCTGCTAATTATTGGTAGAAATAACCTTTTTTCTTTCCATTTCCTGATGGATTTCTGCTGACAGACGTGTATTTTCAAATACGTAATTATATTCAAACAATTATTCAAATGTAATCGGCTGTAAAACTGTAAGACATCGTATAAAATAAGGTCCCACAAATACAGTGTACACAATACTTTGAACGGTTAAAGAGTGTGAGGATAGAGGATTCCCCAGAGCTTCTCCCATAATCTATTACTATTAATTTAATAAAGGTCCTTCTTTATCTGATTACAGACCAGCTGTGGTCACATTACATGTACGTAAATAAACAAACATAATAAATATTATAGATAGCAAACTAAAGGCATACTATCACAGATAGTCGACCTAGATAATGGTTAAACAAACTTCTATCTGAGACTACACGTTTGATTTGTCCACCTAAATGTTGTTATTTACTGATGAACTTATTCACCAACACTGGACAGTTACCACAAATTTCATGTTTAATATGAATAAAGGTTACGGAACATTAATTGTGTTGTCTTTGATGTATCAACTGATCTAATGAAGGAAACTAACCCTTGATGATATTCTTTCATCGTACCACTTTGAGTTATGTCCCTTTGAATTAATATAATGAAGCAAAACGAACTATGACCATATCAAGGATAGAAATTAACTTTAAAACTTACTAGCTATAGCTATACAAATAACAAAAGACATGAATTTCTACTAGTCCTTAGGATACCTTAGCATTTGGAGAAATGGCCCGGACTAGCAGCATATTCAGGTTGGTTACCATCAGCTATAACTGGCAAAGTCATATATTGTGGGGTTGGAATGGAATTTTGTCTACCATACAGCAGTGGAAAGGTTTTTGGAAGTACAAACATGATTTTATGTATGTCAAGTGAATGTACTTAGCAGTTATAGCTGAGAAGAAAGAACTAGTCCAAAACAACCATAAATATATTTCATATTATTCCTTTAAATAAAATGTCAAAATGCAACAAAAATTGATTACTCAGCTTGTCAAAAAGAGGTGTCAAAATACTTTATTTAAACACATTAAATGACATTTGGCATGACATATGGTCAGACATTGCACAATGATAATTGACCAAAATAAACATCTTACCACACATTTCAACCAAAATCGATCACCATAATCAACAATTATCAAACATTTCCACATAATTCTTCTCACTTTGCTTAAATACATAAACAATATATGCCTGGTGTGATCATATATGCATAAGATGACTATAAAAACAATTCGGCAGAATAATTACAATTTGTGATATAGTCATTGGTTTCAGTGGTACAGTAGATGAATAAATTTAAAGATAAGAAATATACTGGCTATTGACATATATGATGGTACATACAAGAATGAATTATCAATTGAAATAGTATATGTATTAACTGATAAGGACTATTAAATTCTGTAGTTTGTAGAAAATGCAATACATCTGACATACAAAATTGACTGGTAACAGTATTTGGGGGTTTTATGAGAATGGGATCCAGAATATAATAATACAAATAATCCTTCCCATCTTTGAACTCTTCAATGATGACATAAACATAACATAAACATAACATTCAGCATAACAACAATGACAACAAAATGTTATTGTAAGTTTTGGGGTAAAATGAACAAACATATGATATTAATAATGAACACACAAACAAAAATCTGGAATATGGTATGTAGCACATCCATCAACAGAATGTAAGAATAAATGGAAGTAAACACAACACAACACAAACACAAATGAAAGACATGTACACAGCTGGTTTAGAACCATTGTTAAATTTGCTTTATTGGAAATAAATAGTTTTACCAAATAAACAATATAAAGGAATTAACATCATAGTAGATCCATAAAATTTAATTCATAAGTGTTCTTACATGTTCTTATATCTTTTCCAATAAGAAATTTAGTCTCAATTCATATAATTAACATGTATATTCTTATATTTGGTAAATCATCAAAAGAACTTAATCGACGGAAATATGTAAAAAAACACATATTTGATTTTCATCATGCCCTGAACCAAGCAGCCTGAGAAGGAACCATTTCACCTCTAGTTGCCACGGTAACATATCCAAGTGCCACCTCACCAGTACTCCAAGTCTGAGTCTCCTTCCTCCGTGTTTACGGATTCGTCGCTCTCCGAATAGTCCTCGTCGGAATACTGGCTCTCCGGCCGGCGGAGTTTGAATTTGGCGAAGTGGTACGCCATCTGGTGGAGGAGGAGCTCCACCTCGAAGTTCTGCAGCGAGCTGGCCGGCAGTCCAAGGAACTGCACCAGACTGCGCACCACCGTCTTGTTCAGCACCATGCTGACGTACTCGCCGTACATGTCATAGTTGTGGAGCTCCTGGGTGTCGAAGCTGTTCTGGAAGGCTGCCACGGGGAGGATCCTCTGCAGACACCTGGTGTTGGTCAGGAGGCATTGGCGGAACACCACCTTGGCCGCCGACTGCGCCAGAGTGGAGGTCACGCGGCCGAACATCAGCGGGAGGAGTCGCGTGGCGTAGGGGTACATGTACAGGTGGCTGAACTGAGGGAAGTCCTCGTCCAGGTACTCCTTCAGCTCGTTGGCGATCTCGCTTTGGTAGAAATAGCCTGTGTGGTCGAAAGTCATACTGATGTACGTCAAGGGTAAATTAGAGATTAAATAGAAAACAATTAAAATCAACAGTACTTTAAAAAGATATCATGAATAGTACTGACAACTCAGTAATAGTACTTAGCATTTTGGCAATAGTACTTGGCATCTCAGCATTAGTGATTTACATCTTAGCAATACTAATTAACATATTGATAAGTGTATTTGGCACCTCGCCAAACTAATTAACATGCAGAGTATCCTTTCATGAAGCTCTCTTATCCACAAAGAGACTGGTAGCGCTTTCTGTGCCGATAGCTAATACACTGCTAAGAGAGCGCTACCAGTCTCAGTAGATAAGAGAGCTTTGTGAAAGGATGCCCAGGGCTCCAGACTAACATTTTGAGTTACTAGTCTGGGAAAGTTTCAAAGGAACCAAAGGTACAGTGTCCCCTCGATATAGCACTGAATTTGGGGTCCATGACATAGCCTTATAGTACCCGCCTTATACGATAGTACAGGTAAATAACAAAAATAAATATGGGATCCAGCCTTATATCCGAATCAGCTGTATATCGAACAGTGTTATATCGAGGGGACAATGTACTATATATTAAAACATATATTGCCCACAATACAATTAAACTTGCCCTTGTGCTTCAGGCATATGTTTGTCTAGGTAGTGGACATCTATGATCAATACAAAAAGTCTGCATGAACCTAATTTCCGATGTTATTTGAAGTAATGAATTGAATGAACATGTCATTGTTTGGACGTAATTTAAATATCCTACTAACCTTTGTCGACTACATTGGTCACTTCCTTGGGAACAGCTGGCATCCCATGGCTTGACCACATGAAGCAGGTAAACAGGGGGGACACCAGCCTGGAAAACGACAAACCATGTGCGATACTCTACATCTATTTGCAATCAATATACCCTAAATTCAAGATTACAGACAAGTGTTAATTTAACACAAATATACGTTACTATACAAAATGTGCTTTGTATTCCAACCATATCAAGGAATAGTATCATGAGGCATACCTCTTTTTCCTATGGCTTTCCCAGACTGTACCTCTGATGGTGGGATCAGCGTCGTGTTCCAGGAATGCTAGACTACTGTCCATGTCGCCGCGGGCAAAACAGTGGAACAACGCTGTCCGCCCCAGGTTGTTCTGGGTATTCACCTGGAACGTCGTATAATGGTTACATACTTTCAGGTAAAAACATAGGATCTCTAGCCTGCATGGTGAGCTCTTGGTAGCAATACTAATGGCAGTAGTGATGTATAATTTAGAGGTATCTGGTACGTATGACATGTTGGTATCAGTCAGGGTAACATTTGTCGAAGCTCTCGTATCTACTATGAGACCATCTGCGCTCTCGTAGCCATATCTTATACAAAGTGATCTGGTACTAATGAGTGCTATGGTCACGGAGTGGATACGGGAGCTTCCAGAAATTATACCCTGATTATTTTATGATAACAGGCATTGCAACAGACAATTATGATCTTGGCAGGAAAAATGCCTAGGTTATGGGAGCTGCAGGCACTAAGTCATTTCCTACTAATCAATCCCTGGACAAATAAATCGGCAGATCTGCGGAAATCTGCCATGTGTAGATTTTAGACATGCTTCACTTCATTGCATACAAATGAAGCATCATATAATATTAATAATTTTTGGAATAAAATATCTCTGGAAAGTTTGAGACATATAGGCAATTTCTTTCACCTGTGCTGTGTTCACAATACTCCAGACAGACAGTATTGAAAAGGGAACAAAACTGTCCAGGACCTGTGTGCGGTCTGAACTCACCAACAAGGTGGTGCAGACCACGCAGTCTGTACTCACTAGGATACAGTAATGTCATCTAAGGGTACTCTTTGCCACAATCCTGCTTGTATAAGACTTGTGAGCTGTTCCTTTCACTCAGTACAGTGATGTCACACATATGCCCGTGTGCATTTCGCACATTTGTCCAATATTGGAACAGGATGTTTCCACCTATACCCCAAACACCCCACTCAACCCTCCCACCCAAACCCCACTCAACCCCACCACCCACACTGACCTCGACATCTTCTCTGGACAGGAGGTAGTTGAGACTCTCTCTCCGCTGTACACAGCTGCTGATGTAGCACGCGCTGGCCACATCGTCCTCCTCGGTCGGAGGAAGAACTTCCTCGTCTGCCGACACGTACATCTGGTACAGACTGTGGTCACACATGGCCAGCAGAGGCGTGTTGCCGTGCACGTCGACAGCGTTCATGTTGGCTCCGTTCTCACACAGTAGGTGAATGAGACTAGGGTCACAGCTTATTATCATGGATCTGTGCAAGGGTGTCAGTTGGTTTTCATCCATTAAGTTGGGGTCGCCGCCGTTTCCTGAATCGGATATATGATTGTAAGGTTGTAGTGCACTAATACTAATAGTCACCGTTAGTTCACACAATTTTTAAGATGCAAATATTTTCAAATACATTTAATATGAAAATATTGAAAACAATAAGTGTGACGTGCAGAAAATATAGCTTGTTGCCCAATATACCTGTGAAGACAAAATCAAAAATACTCAAGTAGAAATAGGTTTGAATATGAAACAGGTCAACCATGGCTATTTGCAATACAGAGCACTTTGCTCCATTTTCATTTGCTGTCAGGATGAATAAAAATTGAAAGAGAAGCCAAACCAAGTCTTGCCTGTTATTCATGTTTTTTAATTGGGGTTTAGAGCCGCTTTCAAGATTATTTCACTGATATCATGACTTGTCAGTATAAGGCAGGAGGAAGCCTGCAACATCTACAACACTGACTGTTGCAGTAAACCTGCGCATATGGAGAATGACTCTGAATGTATGAATGTGAGACAAAATGTTGTCGGTGAATGGGGTCAGAAAGAGTGTTGGACTCACAAGCCAGTGAGTGAATTATTGTTTTACATCACATCGGGAATCACAATCCAGCAGCGGGAATCACAATCGAGCAACTAGGGTATATCACATTTTTTTGGCAGATGAAGCGACTGTGCGACTCACTGAGAATGATGAAGATGAGGTCCTGGAGATGCGTGATGATGTCCTCGATGGAAGTCAGGTAGTGTTTGTGCAGACCCACCACCAGGTCTACTGCTGTCCCTTCTCTCTCGTTGTCTTCTTCCACGTCCCTGGAAAATAATTTGTTTCTTTTTATAATTAACAAAGGCCAAAAATAATTATTCAATGTGTACTTAAGGGATAGAGTACAGTCTACCCTTATATACAAGTGTAGTAAAGATCAATATTGCCCTGGGTATCATTTCCCAAAGCTCTCGCATCTACTACGGGACCATACGCATTCTCGTAGCGATCTACTATACATGGCGACCAGGCTATGGTCTCATAGTGGATACAGTGTTGTGACAAGTGTATATTTATTGTGTCAAGAAGTATTGGTGCATCCCCTTACCAGGCACGGCAACAGACAATTGTGATTTCAGTGGAAAACAAGCACCAAGCCATGGAAAATGTAAATAAATCGAGCCCTGAACAAATAAAATAGTGGATTTCCGCATATCCGTGGAAAATCCCTGTTTTATCCATTATGTTTGAATATCACTATATTTGTGTACGTGCTGTCAATTGTGGGTCAAACTCCATCTACTGATGATAACCAGATTACTTACCACATATTTGCACACCATTGTGGTTTCTGTAAGGCCAGGTCATTGTAATAGTCAATAATCAGATCTAAAGCTGTCTTCCCTGGTCCCATGTATTCACAGCCAAAGTACGTCTGAGTAAAAGAACATTAACATAAATAATTGATAATGAGCGAGTGATTATGGAGTTTAACGTCGCTGCAAGAATCTTTCACCCATTTGCAACAACTCGTACTGAATACACTGAATATTCAATACACTGTACTAAAACTGCTTACACCATTTGAAAGTTTCGTGTGATAATGGATGTTTCAAAATTAGTGTGTCTCATACTGATAATATTTTAAATTTGTATTAATAGGTGAGAAATAATAAGTGCACCAATGCCATAACAAGTAGAAAAGCGCTATGTCTTTTCAGTAATGTATCATTTTATTTTTATTTATTTTTTGTAAAGTGGAGTTTAGATTCGCTTCAAAGATGCTTTCACTTATACCATGGCAGAATGAAACCTGCAACATCTGTAGCACTAAATATTGTAGTACACCTGCAAGCACCAGCTGGTACCGACAGACCAAGGATTGATGTAGCTGCAGTCATTATTCTATTGTTGTAAAGGGCTATGGCACCAATGGATGACGGCAACCGAAGCAGACAATGACGCAGTCTTACCACGGGGACTCTGTAGTTGACGTTGGCTCCTCTCTCGATGAGGAGTTTCCCCAGATACAGGTTCCTGGCCATGATTCTCTCCTCCCCCTCGTCTGTGCCACACAGACAGATGAACAGAGGCGTCCGCTGGTAACAGCCTTTGAAAATATATTTATCAGTTAATAGTCAATATTAGCGTCTCGGAGAAACACTTATAACATTGATTGTATTGGGGCTTAGACTCGTTTTCAAAATTATTTCACTCATAATAAATCTTGTTAATTTAGGTCAAATTGATTTGTTGCTTAATATCACAGCAGGAATTAACTTTGGCTTGGAATTTCCAATATTCGATGCAGTGTTGCCTTTAACCCATGAGCAGCAGCTTGAACTGATGAACCAAAAAGGATACCTAAACCATGCAAACTGAACACAGACGATCATATCATGCTATCATGACTGCAAAGGTAAGCTCTGTGCTGTTGGTACATGTATTGGTGTTGAGTTCCAGAGGTGGGTTCAAAGGACATTTCACTCTGAAATCTAACAATCGACAACCAACCCAAAATAGAAACATAACTTGAAGCATTCATAAAATCATTCATAATTAACTAATTTTGTTCAATGTCACTGCAAAATAGAAATGCATATATTAATTATCATAAATATTGTATTGTCAAATGTTTATAGGACAGTTCATAGAAATAATAGCTGAAAATCTTTTTAAACACATTCATCAATGAGTGATAAAAGTTATCATGGTTATTTCATGAAGGTATTAATATCAGTGACTGTCCCTCTATCATAGGTATTTTTCTCCATGTCAAACTGATAGTTCCAATTAGAAAGAAGTAATATTCCAATTATTTATCTCTTGCACAGACAGAAGTGTAAACTAAACTCATGGAATGCTCACCCTCATCAAGGAATGATGAATTAGCGTTCTCTAGAACAAGTCTTTCAGCACTGGCGTAGTTTCCCTGTTCGAGGGCCCGGGTTAACGATGTGTCATTCAGCCCAAACTCTACATGAAACACTCCAGCCATCCCTGGAATGTCACACACACGGCTGGAATGACATGTCTGTAACAAAAGAAATAAAAAATAACATTGGTAAATTGATCTATTTCAGATGTACAGTTCCCCCTCGATATAACACGGTCCGATGCACCGCGGATTCGGATATAACACAGGGTCAGAGGGGATCCCATTTTTATTTTTCGTTATTTCCCTGTAATATCATATAAGGTGGGTACTATAACGCAGGGGGTATGTCATGGACCCCAACTTCAGAGTTACTCAGTATATCAAGAGAATACAACTGATCAGATGATGAAGAATGATACTTTTAATAGATCATCAGTTCCTGATTTATAAACCCTAAAATTCCCTACTCTAGATCAGAGAAACTTGCATATTATTATTCCATACGCACAGAAAATCTTTACTATGGCATATTTCTTTAAATATTGATCAATGATGATGCCCCCTGGCCCCGAGATTACGAAACTTCTCTTGAGTACCATTTCATACTCAACAGAGTTTTGTTCATAAAACATCATGTGATGTCATAGCCCATGATAGCCCGAGACCCAAGAACATACTCAGGCT
>JAULBP010103784.1:0-18984 GCA_032355345.1 Lepetodrilus pustulosus
CAACGAAAGACTCCGTAAAGTTGCAAGATCAACTCGATATGATTATGGTTGAAATCCACAAAATCTTTGTTCATATTTAGAGTTCAGAATTCCGTGTCAATTTTTTATCAATTAGCATCAAAGTATTTTGATGAGTTTGAATAGATACAGTTACTATTCATATTATCTCATTCATGTTAGAATTTTGAATTTCGCATATGAATTTTATAACTTTTAATGTCAAAGAATTTTGAGGATTTGGACCAATCAAGGACTAATATGTACTCAAAAAGGTCGCTATGTATGATTGGTTATTTCACCTTATTTTAGCTAGGAGAATGAAACTTTGAATTATTGAATTCATAATATGTATGTGTCTATATACCAAACTTACTATTCCATGTTTTGCCTTGACATGAATGAAATAACCTTGAAAGTAGCTTTCAACACAAATACTGCTATTATTATTATTATTATTATTATTATTATTATTATTACTAGTAGTAGTTTTTTTAATAGCCAGTTAACCCTCTCTCACACTGGAGGCAACCGGAGATGCCCTAAAGAGCTATGTTTGTGCATAATCCAGCTAGTCTGTGTATAAGTGACGTCAGTGTTATGTCCACATCTACTTCCAGCTGTGTATACGGGGCATGTCACAGACAGAGTGTATCGGCCCTATGAAGGTGGCCATGAAGGTGCGGCGCGACATGATCGGACTCGCGGCGGAAACGCTGGCCAAGATGTTTGACAAGGGAGAGGAGGAACTCGTGTCTCAGGTTGGTTTCAGAAACTTGGCGCATTTCATTTCCTCCACTGTAGCCATCTATATGGGCATTCCATCATAACTTGAGCTTCTTGGTCTATACCTCTACAATTGTTTTAAATAAAAAATAAAAATTAATAATATAGAATTGAAATGGAAAAATCCCCGAAGAATCGCAGCTTTGAACCAACATTGAAATCCTTCCTATCTTTAACCAAATGTATGGTCACGTAGCAGGCATTATAGCATAACCTATTCCCATTCTTGCTGGGGCACACAAAACAATAACATAAAGAGTTGATTTTCTCAGGTGGGGAACTTTCAGACATTATCAACCCATAGACTACCCCTATCAAATTTGACTTTAAACAATAAGTAATTGCAGTTTTGAACCAACATTGAAATTTTCCTTAACTTTGAATTGTGACCTTGTTGCATGACCTGACATGACCTGAAAACCTTTTGACCCCGAACTAAAATGTTTTCTAATATTTATTTTTAATTTTAAAAGATTATAAATAAACCTAAGAATTACAGATTCTTCCCAACTTTTAAGATTGACCTTGTTTTCCCTGGCAGGCATTGAAGTATGATCTACTGAATACTTGCAGAGCTTTTTGGCCCCACATTTTAATTTATTTTTAACTGAGAAATACTACATTAATTAAATGGAAAATAAATAATGAAAAGAAAATAATTGCAGTTTTTAACCAACATTGAAATTCTCCCAAACATAGACAATTGACTTCATTTTTCTGGCAGGCGTTGAAGCATGACCTCCTGCCGTTCTTGCTGCGCCTCCTGGAGGGAGGCCTAGAGGCGGTGGAGCACCCCGCTGCCACCAAGGCCCAGATTGTCAAAGCCCTCAAGGCCATGCAGCGCAGCCTGCTGTACGGAGAGCAGGTCAGTGTGACATGTCGCAACGACCTTAGCGGTTAATGCTGGGTCTTGTGGATTAATATTGCAAATATACTGTGGTTGTAGATATGTACATAATAAAATTATTTGTGTGTGTGTGTGTGTGTGTGTGTGTGTGCATGCATGCGTGTGTGTGTGTGTGTGTGTGTGTGTGTGTAATACGTGCAAGTGTAGTTGTGTGTGCATGTATGAGCTCTTAATGGGTGATATTTTTTCGCCAGTTTTTCTCCAGGACTTTGCATTGCAATATGCTGTCATCCATATCTACCAAATCAATCAAGCTGAAATTCACACAAAATATCGCCTTTTTTAGAGCGATGCTTGTCTAGTGCTGTGTTCAAGAATGGCAATTTTCCACAGATCTGCAAAAATCTGTCAGTTTATTTGCACTGGACAAGGCTTTATTCTCGTCCTGAGCTTGTTTTCTACTGAAATCACACTTGTCTGTTGTCATGCCTGTGTGGTGGCTATAAGGATCATCGTTGTGTATGGTAGAACATTTCCCACTGTGCTGTAAAATAGTAACTCGGTCACCGGGCTACATAATTCCCGCAGCGACGTTAAACTCCATAATCACTGACTGGGCTACAAAGATCTTCTGCTGTTTCAGATCACCGGCATTCTGGACAAGTCCCCGGTATGGAAGGACTATCGTGACCAGAAACACGACCTTTTTATCACGGACACCAACATCGCTGGGTATCTGACAGGTATGCCTCTCTCTATCTCCCGTTTAAACACGCAGTCATGCTCAGCTCCATAACGATAAACAGATTGTTGGAAAATTTGTCTCTGCAACTAAACAAAATTCCCCCTGCAGAGGATGGGTACCCAGTAGGACGACAAGTGCAGGTGAATGTCCTAGCACTTTATATGGCAGCTTAGGTTGTATACACCCCAGGGATAAATTCTTAAAACCTTTTATTAATATTGAAAACCAGTGGGACATGCAGAAAGTGTAGCTCATTTCCCAGTGTAAATGTTTAAATAAATTAAATGTTTAACCATGAAATATGTCGACAAACTGCGATGGTATGGCTCTTGAATAGTGCCAATATCAATTTGTATATTTTTAGAAGAATTCTATTTTTATTTTATTTTTAAAAGATTTTATATCCTAGGACTGAAAGGGTTTCCTTTCATTTTTGTAAAAATTATTTTCTCATCAAATATATCAATATGTTTATGTGTATTTTTACAATCTTTCTTTGCTTTTTTTGAAACTCTAGGTCCGACGGGTCCCAGCGTGGCAGGCTATCTGTCGGCAGGGACAAAGACGTCAATGCCGGACGCTCCTCCTCCTCTAGAGTCACACCACGATCAATAACCACTGTGATGTCACCTCAACTTTGACCTTGGATGTGTACAGATTCTGAGGTCAACTTGACCTGGGATTACACAGATTTGGAGGTCACAATAAGCTGTTGTGTCTTGACTTGGCGGTCATCCTGACCTGGGATATTACAGAGGTCATGCTGACCTGAGATATTATAAAGGTCATGCTGACCGAGGATATTACAAATGTCAAGCTGACATGGAATGATACAGGTTTGGAGGTCATTGTGACCTCAGTTAACATGCCAACTACAATGACCTGTGATATAATGGACATGGTGACAGAACAACTAGGAAAATATGAACAAACCAAATGAATTTGATGATGTTTTTGTTTTGTTATGGAGCGCATAGCAATTGCAAGTGTTATATAAGTATATAGTGTTATTGTACAGGTTGTTATAGGACAGATAATTCTTGCATAATAATATGTATATTTGTAAATATTGTATAATATATAAAACAAATGGTTGCACGAGATGCGATATGAAATTGACCGATTGGATGTTAACTATGCTATTTGTAGGTGCTGGCCATCGAGAATACTTTTTCGGCGAGGTAATTTGTCTATACACCATTTTAAGATTTTACGTTGCACGCTAATGACATTGGTAACATTGTATGTCGGTGAATTTGAGCTCACATTACTTGAAACAGTCTATGCAAGTCAGTTTTGTCAGATGTTGCCAGAAAACCACTTTGAAATGATATTTAAATAAATCTGGCACAAAACATTATGTTACAGGCCTATGCTATAATTAAAGAAGACAAGATGAGACAAGTGACAAGTTGAATGTAGCGCTTTGAGCACACTTTGGAGAATGGATTTGGCACAATATAAATGTACACATTATTACTAAATTAAATGTTCATCGTGAGAAAATCAGCACCAGGATTGAAAGGAATTATTCTTTTCCAGCCCCTATTCCTCACACAATTGTTGTACATGGGTAAAGCACTAATTTAATCAAATTGCTCACGTGCAGCATACACACACACGCAGATAAATATTAAATTCCTATTTGAACCTACTATTAATCAACATGTTATCTACGATTCTATTGTGTTATTGTAAAACTATGTTATTTCAGTTGATCAATCCTCAATATGTCTAGACACATCATCATACCCGGAGGATATCGTGTGTGATGTATGTCAATCATTATCTGTACATCAGAATTTGATCCATATATATTTTTTATTTATTGTTTTTTTTAAGGAATTTATTAATTTGATCAATAATTAGTTTGGTGCCCGAGTTCACAATGGCAATGCAAGAAACCTTGTTCTAGTCTGTGCTGATGGCATTAATTAGTGCTAAATGCTTTATCAGCCATTAAAGCCTTGTAGACTTGAACTCGCTTCAAAATGAATTGTTTAGACATGTATGATATAGTCTATTTTGTATTGCTGTTTTACTGCTCAAAGCAAGTTGTATTGTCTTGTGCTATTGCAATTGTTTTATTCATTATTATTAAGACTTATTATAACATTAATATATATTTTGTTCCACAATAATATTTAACGATATAACGTTATGCAAATTTCAAAAGTAAAATTGGTTAAATTTGACAGTTGTCAGGTTTAAAATCATGCATTTGAAGCATACACATCAAATTAATTAATGAAGATGCTTGTGTGGACAATCTTTTTGAAATACCTCTTTAAGTATATGTATACATATCAACTCAAATACTGTACACTCAACAAAATTACATAAAGGCCAGCAGATAACTTCTGAGTAAGTTTTCTACCAAAATTTGGAAGTCGGTTTGAGGAATCTGGTGCAATTTTTCTTCCTTTGCATCTGCAAGTGCTTGTAGACGTTTGGAAATTCTTCGTTTTCAAAATATAAAGCTAAATTTGTCAGTCCTATATTAATTGTGTTGAGTACAGCTAGATGTCTTCCAGCATGGTATGCTATCTACTAGCCTCTGCATTGATGAATTACCTTCAAACTGATCAATAGTTCTATTAAGATTAAAGGTTTGGTGACATCTATTTCATCGTCAAATGGATTTTACCTGAAAGTACGTACATGTACATTTGATTTGTCTAAAAGAGTATGATACTAGTACATGTATATTGAACAACAACATACATTATCCACATGTCCCATTTGGTTTTGAATAGTAATAGATCTATTTCATTATTCTACTCTACATGTATAAAAATTGTGAAACAAGACATAAATAAGATATGAAAATATTGAAAAACAGGGATATTTGTCTAGTGAAGACAAATCAAATGTACATACTTTCAGGTCAAATAAGTTTAACCATGAACTATGTTATCAAATCATGATTGTATGCCATTAATACATGTAACCCTATTGTGAAATTCCATAAACATATTTGTCCATTGTTTGCTTGTCCTTGGAATTGGTTCCTCTCTATTAATAGCTTTGGACCCAATTCCCCATATGTTCTGTATATCTGTTATCTGTAAAATGCTCAAGCAAATACCATATGGTCTTCTGCAATACCAAGTTTAATAAGTTTCCCACTCGTTTCCATGGAATTCTCTGATTTTTAGAAAGGTTTGGGCGACACTGTGTTACTGGCTGGAGTTATCCACCCCTGACTGGTTATCTGCTGAATACTGAATTTCTCATTATCATCTCGCTTTACTATTCCAAAAGGTTTAGTTCCTTTGCACTGTTTCAGAAATGCTTGCTTTTCGACATTGATATTATTAATTCTGCTTTCTTTCATCATCGTATCATTGGGTATTGATTACATTTTATTTAATTTTTTTTGCCAATCATTCAACCATGATTATTATCATTCAGCTTTATTTAGAGTAGGAAATTCATTCAATTTAACATAATACAATTTCATTAATGTATGGTATGATAATTTCACTTTATTTCCATATGATGTTAATAAGTGTCATAAGTGTATATAGTATATATACTATGAATTATACTAATGTTATGAAAAATCTTTCGTGTGTCATATTTCATGTTTATATATCTGTGAATGATCATGCTGGAGTTACATGCACATTTATTTACGCAAATTTCAATAATATATAGAGCTTGTCACATGATTATGTTAGAACGTGTACAATCATATATGTTGATAAGCTCGACCCAGTACAAATGATGAATGATTTCACATGATTAAGGAAGTAAGTATACAATATTGTTTCGACAAAAACAGTTGATGAGTAAAAATGACAAATGATGAGTACAAATGATGAATGAATGAATGACAACCAGACAAGCATATGAATATCTGAACGAGTCTGAGTGAAGATGCGACTTTCATATCTAGGTTATTTCAAATGAATATGTCTTGTGCCATTGTATAAATTTGTTAGTGCTACATGAATTATGTTATCTTCAAATATATAAATTTGTTGACAATACTGATCTGTTGTTTGTCTTTTAACCTCATTTAGCAAAATAGATTAAACAAACAATAGCCGGGGCATCCTATAAAAAAAAGGTCGTTGAAATCCCAGTCGTTATGACATTGCTCTGGGATATGTTGTTATTTGGAGCTCTGTTTTTGGCCAGTGTGGCTTGAATAAATATCAACCTCTAAAGAAAGATCATCTACTGTAAATCCAGAAGGAATATACAGGTAGTTTGGCAGTACAATATTACATTTGACAGTTGTTGCGTAGTTATCGGGGTGGGATGTAGCGCAGTGGTACAATGTTGGACTTCGGAGCCAAAGGTACTGAGTTTAAATCCTGCCCCAGGGTACCTGGCATCAATGTTCGCAGAAGTTGCATTTATGATGCAATATTGATAGGATGCACCGTCTGTAGAGTGGCAATACAGATATCGTCCTTGGTCTGTCAGTACCAGCCGGTGTTCGCAGGTTTACTGGAACATTCAGCGCTACGAATGTCGTGGGTTTCCTCCTGCCCTAAACTGACAAGTCGTGATGTTAGTAAAAGATTCTAGAAAGTAACTCAAAACCCCATTACAAAATAGCAGAAATTCTGCCGTTATTGAGGCATAGCATACTAGTATACAATTTCCAGCAATGAAGGGTTAATGAATTAAACTATCAATATTAATTTATTTAAGTTGGCTTTATGTCCATTTACATGTAGTGCTGCAGTATCAGGTACATTTCAGATCTGGGTCCAGTTGCATGAAGCTCTTGTAGCTCTACAATAGTTGCAAGTTCAAGTGTAGAGTCTTCTACAACTGGAATTGGATCATACGAAGCTCTGGTAGGCTTTCGGAATAAGACGGCACTAAAACTATTGTAATTGCAGTCCCTACAACTATTGTAGCATGCAAGAGTCGTGTAACTACAAATATGCAAACACATTAAACAAGCATGTAATGGTAACAGCTGTGTAGTCATGTTATTGAAGATAAACATGTCATATTTTACCATGACAGTATTCTGTAAGCATGATTTCTGTACCAAATGGAATTGGTTGGTGTTCATTTAGCAACATTGGAAAAGCATCACACATATTTTTTAAATAATAATTACACATGAAAACATTTATATGATTGTTTTACATCTACATACATATGCATGTTGGTTATTGTTCACCAGTGATAGTTATTACATGTATTATTTTGGGTGGGGGGAATTTAGAATTACAGGTTTTCAGTTATAGTCAAGAGGATGCCCACAACATCTGTAGTGTTGAATATTGCAGTAAACTTAAAAGTACCAGCTAAAATTGTACTGATTATTATACTGAGGGTTTATATTTTTTTACTAACAGCTAATATTATATATAAAAAAAAAATTATAAAAAAATTATGATTAAATACGTGCAAGTATGATCTTGTCTCTTTAAAATAGCTTACATATTTTGTCCAGAAATACCAGGGGTTGTAAGGAATACATAAATTAATAAAATATACATATCTATAAGAATTCAAGAACAAATATTTTACTTGGACTTATAAGCAGTGATTAAAGTATTTTCCTTGCTTGAAAACAACAGAAAGCATTTACTTCTTTTTACATAATATGATAAATAAATGGAAACAACATTTTTTAAGCCTAACATGGTTACGTCCCTTTGCTCATTTCGTTATATTCCGTACGCTTCCGGGAAATCGATAACAAGATGGTTGAAAAGTGACAACAGAACAGGTGGAAATAAGGTGAAATATTTTCGGTATTTGTTACATTATGGGTGGCTCAAGCATATTGTTTTGCCGTCTGGCCAGTTATCACTATTCATATATTTATTCGCCTTGATATTTATGAACATATTTCCTCCAGTGGAACGTGGAAGGACGAAATCTTGAAGTAAAATCGTCAATTTTGATACTGAACAAGCAATTGAAGGGCTAATTTGATGACAAATTTATGATGAACAAACTCGATCTAGCATCGTGCATCTATCCAATTATGAGACCTATTGTTCCAAATTTAGGTGACACAATATGTAGACTTGATGGTTGTTGAAATTACAGATCCACTACGACAACAAGCGAACATTCTGTCCATTTCCAAATTCCACCATCATAATTCGCTCATTATCGGTGATCAGCTGGTAGTGATAGAATATGATGGCTATTAATATTTGTTATGAAATGATAGTTAAAAATTGACTAATCCATTCTGTATTTGTCTAGGCTAAACATTTATGCAGTAGACCGTCCAACTTAAGAAATATGTTGACAATAACTCTATCCTACCGTGACTAATAGAATTCCACATTGTACACTTCAACAATCTATCAATGAAACATTAGAATGTGATTGTCGGTAAAATATTGCAACAAATTTACAAGAATTACTTTAAAAAATTGTAATGTCATAATTAAGAACCTAGCTCGAGATTCCTCTATCCCTCCCTGCTGACCATAAGGTACTTTTTATATAGGTATGGTTCAGGGGAGGGCTCGAGACTACCCTTATTAGTAATACAATATCTTTTCCTCAAGGAACTTTAACAACTCGTAACATTAAAACGTGCCGTAATCGCTCCCCTATTATATATAAATGTGTTCTTGAAAGGTTTATTAGTTCCAAAACATGCATCATGCTAATAGATCGACATATCCATCTATGTAATTGGCCCGAGAATATCTGTTTTCAAATATTCATACTTTTTCACGGCGCCAGTTTATCATCACGTGACCAAATCTTGCGGCTATACCAAGATACACATAAGTCTGTGATGTCAGGGGTCAATGTGACGCATGACATAACACAACATCATGGAAATCCGTAATAAACACGTTATTGTCACGTGACACGTTGACCCTGGCGTAACGGATTTATGCGTATCTCGGTACAGCTGCAAGATTTGGTCATGTAATGATAGCAAACTGGCACTATGAAAAAGTATGAATATGAACAGATATCATTTTACAATAGGCATTGGTCTCTAACCCTCAAGTATATGGGTCATTCCATGCCAAATCACCTAGAGGTGTACACCAACCCCCTTCAGATTTTGCTGAAAGAAATACTAAAAATACTATAGGGTATTTAATCTGGAAATCCGAAATTTTAGGTCTTTACTGTGAATGGTTTTTGAAATATCGCGATTTTAAGATAGGGCCTATCATGACTTTTCAGGATCCGCGGCACTCGATTCATATTCTGGAGCATTTCTGGGCACTCGTAACTTTCTAAATAGTTGAGATCTGGTTCCCAAATGCATTCTGGCCCAGGCTTTCAGAATCTACAATCAAAAAGGAGATAGGAGGTATCATCTTCAAGCTACAGTTACATCAAAATTGAATTTTATACAGACATTGTTTACATTTTTCCATTTTTAAAGCCTTGCCTGACCAAGGACAGTTCTGATAAAGTGCTAGGAGCAGTATATTCGTTTTCTACGAGAAATGGACTGTAGGTATAAGCAATTATGGCTCATTTTGTGGTTAAATAATTATTTGGTGAAGGTCTGAAAATGGTCTCAGGTGAAAAAAATGGCATTTCTACTCACATCTTCAGGTTGATAGTTCACCATGTAGCCAGTTGATACATTTATTGAAACTCCTCCCACTCAAAGATACATATACCAACTACTTCTGGTTAAAATATTAACTTACAGCATACAAATATCTTATAAATTGTACACCTTAAAATTAGAGCAAATATACAATAATAGATTTGATTTAATAACAATTTTGTAATGTTGGCAGCGCAAATATTTATTTGTAGAATTTACAAAAGAAAGTTACTTAGATCTTTAAGTTTTAAGAAAATCTAATTACTTCATTAGCAAGGTTTTACATTTTTGTGAGATTTTATATTTGTGAGATGACTGGAACCTGAGGTTGTATTTTGCTATAAAGTATAATGTCCGCAACACACTTTGTAAGTTTATTACTCATGACTATCAAGAGGGAATGAGAAACCTTTCTGTCTAGACATAACAGGTCAACCAATGAATTCAGTGTAATAGTTTGGAAAGCTGAGGCAGCTTTGTAGAAAATTGACAAGAACTCGACTTCTCTTAGGCTCAGAATGTAATATGCGCAATGTGGAATTGCGATTGTTAAGGTATACGTGAAAGTATGATTGGCACACAATAACATATAGGCCTATAGGCATGACTGTCATACGGATAGGCATGATTGAAGTACATATAGGTACAATTGTCACTTTTTAAATTAATAGGGCGGCCTGGAGTCATTTGAATATTTAATGTTAAGGTATCAGTTGAACCGCCCCTGAAAATTACAGATTTGACCACCATTAACATTGGGCCTATGGAGAATGACACCCCCAATTTTAGTATTTAAATTTCTGACAGATTGTTATAAATGTAGATATGATTATTATACATATGTCCATATAGAGTCATTCCATGCCAAATCACCTAAATGTTTGGACATTTTACACCAACCCCCATCAGATTTTGCTGAAAAAAATACTAAAAATAATATAGGATATTTATTCAGGAAATCCAGAATATTAGGTCTTTGCAGTGAATGTTTTTTTAAATATCGCTATTTTAAAATAGGGCCTATCATACCTGTTTGGGATCCGCAACACTCAATTCGTATTCTGAACGGTATAATATTAAACAAGTAAATATTTCAACAACAGTATCAAACCAAACACACGGGGGCTGTCGTATATCGTTTTTCACTTCAGTGATGATAATTTCACAACTGGGTAGAGCATGTTAAGAACAGTTTATATCGCTTCCTTTATTGCTCCAATCACTCAACATCTTGTGTGGCCCCAGCGAACGTCAATGCATGCGGTTACATGGCACCTCATCGATGATGTCAATCTCCTGATGACGTAAACAGGTATGCGGCTTGGTTGTACTGCTTCGTGGCTTGTCTTGGTTTAGAACAATCAAAGGTTCTTGCTACCTGGGCTTGAAATGTCCTCACAAACAGCATTCTAATGGCACGTTCTCTCTCTGCTACCGTTAATCTTTGAATCCTTTTCATGTTCTTTTTGTAACTGTGATTTGATCGTATTAAGTGATTGAGTTTTTATACCCTTATGGTACGGATTATCCATGCAGTTACAATAAAAGTAGCTTTTTATATATTTGGGAAATGCACTTGCAAAATAGCATATTCGTGCTTTCTTCTTTGGAATCTGATAGGATCTGTTCTGGCGACAGGTTAGCAAAAAAACCTATGCTTCTAACCTGATTCAAACAAGTTTTATTTAAAAACATCTGAGGGGTACTTTCTTTTGACCGTGAGTGTAGTTGAGATACAGATTTAAGATTTGGTTCCCAAATGGATTCTGGCCTAGGCGTTCAGAATCTGTAGTCAAAAAGGAGATAGGAGGTACCATCTTCAAGCTACAGTCACATCATAATTGAATTTTGTATGGACATTGTTTGAATTTTTCCATTTTTAAGGCCTTGCCTGACAATGGACATTTCTGATAAAGTACCAGGAACCCTTCTATAGGTAGAAGAAATTATGGCTCATTAATACCTACATGTGTACTCCAATCATACCTCATAAGGCTTCATGTGTACTTTAATCATACACGTACCTGTATGTGTACTCCAATCATACCTACATGTGTACTCCAATCATACCTCATAAGGCTTCATGTGTACTCTAATCATACACATACCTGTATGTGTACTCCAATCATACTTGCATGTATGCCAAATTTCCAATACATGTACATGTACTACATATATGTATGCCAATTATACCTAAAGATAATTTTCTCAGTTTATTGCTGGAAATTCGATGTATTTACTTAGTAGTGCATTGTAAAGATACCGATGTTTAACATTTAGTATGTTTAGTATTTGCGCTATCAATTATCTGATTTCGAGCAAACTTTCCCTAGGTAGGAGTTTTGTACATACAGTGTCCCCTCGATATAATGCGGAAGTTGGGGTCCATGACATACCCCCCACGTTATAGCATCCGCCTTATACTATATTACAGGAAAATAACGAAAATAAAAATGGGATCCATGTCTGACCCAACGTTATATCTGAATCTGCGGTGCATCGGACAATGTTATATTGAGGGGGTACTGTATATATATGTACCTAAGGAATGCCGATCCTGGGATTCGAACCCCAGTTGCTGGATTGTGAGTCCAACGCTCTACCAACTGAGCCAAAGGGATCACCTCTCTGGCCAAGAGCAGTAGGAACCTCTTATATCACAAGGCTACATACACAAATGCTTCATAAATACTATACAACATTTAAAGGAATACCTCTCGTCTGGGTGATGATAAGTGTTTTAGCACAGTAGGAGGAGACTGTATAAAACTGATGTAGTTCCTGTCCGAGGCTCGCTGCAAGAGAGTGGACGCTAATGACGGGTTATATACATGCCTACCTGTCACTCACACAAGCTCATTGGTATCACAGGAATCGAGACTGACAACACATGTATAGCTTTTTATATATTCACCTATCAAATGGTCGTCTTGTATGGGTGAAATATTCCAGCTGTGACTTAAAACACTAATTAATTCATTTATTCATCAAATTAATCAAGATTTCAACAAAATGTTTCAAATACAATTTCAGATGATGACGCTCAGCTAGGCAAATCTGAGTCATGTCAAAGTTTATATACAATACACTCTCTTGATCTATTAACAAAATGTGTATTATCACTCTCCCTGCTAGTCAGATTGTAATCACAGCTCCCTAGTATTAAAATAAGAAAATAACTTAAATTTAAATACAAAATAATTTAAATTAAAAAATATTTATTTATAGATATACCAGTAGGAGAATTTTACGAAAATGAAGACTTTCATTAGTTACATACAAACTGATAGTTTTACGCAAAACTTTAGAATACGATTATCCAAAATATTATGGAATCCATGTCTGCAAAGAAAAACTGTCATTTATTTTCATCCACATTTCCCACATAGCCAACGTAAGCTGATAATGATTCCATATGAACAATTGCCTGTTCCACCTGTATGATAAGACTTTAAGACGTGAGTCAAACAAAAGTTATTTTACCCACACGAATAACCGGTTAATCCTAGTCGCAGCTCTCCAATGAAAGCTAGCGACAGCTGAGGGTGATAGAGTGATAGAGTGATAGAGTGATAGATGTACCGGGTATACCAGTCTAACTTTCCTGTCACTGAACAATTGTTCCATTGTGTAGTTTATTTAAATATAATATCAACCTATTGTTATTTATTTTAATTTATTTTTAATTTAAAAAAATATATTTTCAGTGCTAGATCTGGTTTTCAGACTTCTCAATATACTGGTAAGGGTTTCACTAATGTTTCAGATTCTGTTCATGGGGGCCTTTAAACATCAAAATCAATAAATCCCATGTTCTATCTTTCATACCTATAATTATGTGGGGAAATGGTAATATTAACTATCTGGGTGATATGATGATAGAAAGCAAGCAACAACCCTACAAGAAATTCTAAATGCAGGTGTTTATGTTAGATTAGCTAGCTAAACAACATGGTAACTACCGGTAGTAGTCCCCTTTACTATTGGGCATTCAGTTATGCTCGGGTTTGGCCGGAATGAATGTTCTACAGTAAATTGAACCACTATTACAATGGTTAGCTAGCTGAACTTGACTAATAAGTGCTTATATGTGCAGAGAGAAATAGAAGCGCAAATAATAGAACAATTTAGGAATTGAAACTCACACCCGAGTCCAAATCGGTCGTAGATTTTTGCAAGCCAGTGGGTCTTTGACACATTTGATCCTTGAATTTTTGCACTTTGCTGGGGAATATCTGTGGTAGCGTCATGGCTTTCCCCGACACTGCCATGTCATCCAACACACTGGGACGCGCTCGTTCGGAAGGCTGACGGAACAATTTTCCGTGAACCGGTTTCCGTCTCAGTTTTTCCATACTGAAAAATGTTTCCGCTCTTTCCAATTTCCTTATCATTGACACCATTTTTAATAAAGCAGCACAATTCAATTTTAGGATATCCGTCACCTTTTGAATGACCATCACAAGATGACCATGTTCCTTTTGGACATCATTCAGCACTTATCGATATGGCCGTTCAACAAGTCTCGAGTTTAACCTTCTCTGTCCTGCAAGAAATCAGAGATGCCCAATAATAAATCCAGCAGGGAGATGGTTAATAAATTATTGTAGCACTTAATTATCACTTTACGTCTTCGTAATATTCAATATTAAAACTGATTCCCCGAGTCTTTCCAAGTTCCCAGATGCATGTACGAGACAAAGATTCCCCAGAGTAGATGTCAGACCTGTATATAATATCACGCACACCAGTCCAGTAGTAATCCATCATCAACATGTAGGTAAACAGTACACGTGAACGAAGGGCTGTAATGTGTACACATCCTCAGATCACAACAATCCGCATTTTGCTCAGACCGGGCATATGTCAAATACAAGTGTTCTAGTCTGTGAGTAATGTCCAACCCCTTTGGGGATTACGCGGAACGATTAGAGATCTCTGGCTGGCAATCGTCTCATTGTTGAACAGGTACCCGTTTCCAAACACAACACTAGTTGTCTGGACTTACCATAATGTTATGATCCTCCGTGGTACGAAAGTACCAATTATAAAACATAACAGTTTGGTATGTGTGTAAAGATAAGGACAATTGTTCCTTGGCGGTGTCCATTCAAGCAGACTTCAGAAAGTTATACCAGATTTCAAACCCAGAGATTGTTACAACACAGGCATTAGAAAACACAGATAAGTTGGTTCTGCTCTGTTTTCATTGATAAATCATTGTAGATCCAGATTTACTGCTATAGTACAACACATCTAGATATAGTGCTAGAGTACAACAGATCTAGATTTACTGCTAGAGTATCACAGATCCAGATTTAGCCATGACACCATTTTCTTTCAAATGGTTAACATTATTGGAAAAAAGTATTTAAAATTCTTCTTTCTTTCAACCTGTCCTCCCTCATTCATTTGTTCATGTCTTCTTTATTCCCGTTATTCCTGTCCACCCTTCCTTGTTCTCTCCTTTCAATATTTTATTCATTCTGTCCTCATGCACTCATTTCTTTCCTTCTTTAATGTTCACCCTTCCATTTTATCTCTTCCTTTATTCATTCTGTCCTTTGTTATGCTTTCATTTCTTTATACCTGTCCACCTTTCCTGTGTATCTCCTTTCTTTCTTTTATTCCTTTCCTCCCTCCTTTATTTTTATTTCCTTCTTCTCTCCATTTGTTTCTTCCTTTCTCAGTTCATCTGTTCTTTCCTCATGGTTATCACCCACAATCTGAACATGACAAATTCCAACAGGAGGACATAAACTGACTTTGTCCACCTCTGATCATGACATGCGTAATCCCCGACACTGTAAAGATAATTGTCAGGTCAGGAGTGGTTTATCACAGGACGTGCTGACATGCTATTGGCCGCAGTATTAAGCAGAGAAAATCCTTCTCTTCATGGGTATCCATTGCATTGGCACCAAGCTGATGTTCCCTCACACCAAGCTTAAAACACACTTGACAGGGTCGCTATGACCTCGTGCAGATGCATCACGGAGATGAACAAGGGGTTCTGTAACCATACTGTGACAACAGAAAACTTTATTTCAGAACTGAATTAAGTTTCTGTCTGGTCGCCAACAATACTCAGGACACCCAGCAACCATGTGACAATATCTCCGCGAATTTCAAGTGGCAATTCTATACGGGAGGTGCATCCCGCGAGCTCACTACACACGTTGAAATACTGCTAGTGTAGAACTGGCAGTAATAAACACACAAGAACATACTTCAGTCACCCTTTTTTAGAACATATAAATATCCAGTCATTGCATGGGGCTGTGTATTTTTTTTTACTTCAGAAGAGGCAATAAGTTTTGATGCACTGTCTGTATTGTAGATGAATTATCTCTTGACATGTCGTTGCTAGATCATCCTCAATGACGGCTTGTATGCTAAATATGCCAGGAATACTGTCTGTGACTGGGGTGACGACATTGTACAATATAACAGACCTGCGCTGACACTATTGGACTGCTCTGTACACAGACGGGTAGATAGTGGCTTATTTACTCTTCTAGGCTGATTTGACTAGAAATAGTGAACTATCACTTTATAATTCTACTTGAAAAAGGTACTCCACTCTAAATCCTTGTGCATAGGAAATGAAGCAGACAGCTCAAGTTTCTAACTCTACTTTGACTGATGCCACAACAGAGAATTATATAAGGCAGCATATTAGATGTTTGCAGTTGTGAGTTATATGGCAGAGGAAAGTAACATATACAATGTATTATGCAAAGCTTTGCCCACAAATTTGAAATTGCAAAATATGATCAACAAATAATTCCTTCATTATTTCAAATGCAATTTCAAAGAAATTTCAAAGAAATGTACCAATATTACAGGGCAGAAAATCTGCACAGATAAAATACTGTAATATATACAGTAATTAGACAAAGGTCTGCTAGTACATTGCATATTGTAGCTTGATAAAGGGAAATTGTTAGCAATATCCACATTTTTACAGTTTAATATTCAGAAATGTTCTTCAATACCTAAAATGTGTACAATTTATATTTGTAATGTAATATGATTAAAGTTTGTAATATTTAGTGCAAGAACTGGGGCTGACTGAAATGTGGCAGATAGAATTTGAAAATGAATTACAATCCACAATACCTTTTGAAAGTACTTATCCTTTCTATATCTGGGATATATTAAATTTGTTGCTTACATGTGTTGTCAGTCTCCATACAACAAAGAACAAACATTAATCAATTGTCTCTAATTCCCCTTAACCCTCTCCATGCTGAAGGAAACCAGAGTTGCCCTAAAGAACATTGATGTCCCAAATGGAAATGCCCTAAAGTGTAGAGCTGTCCAAAATGGAAATGCCCTAAAGTGTAGAGCTGTCCAAAATGGAAATGCCCTAAAGTGTAGAGCTGTCCCAAATGGAAATGCCCTAAAGAGCAGTGCTGTCCATAATGGAAATGCCCTAAACAGTGTTGTCCCTAATCCAACAGGGAGAGGGTTAAGGTTACTCTGTATACCTACTATAACACCTATAACACAGAAATACATGTAGCACCGCATATTCCTCCATTGGTTTCAGATCAATATTGTACATGAGTACTTAGCTGCCCTCCCCTTTTAATGTGTCAGCCTACAAGCCTGGAGTTGTGGGTTTGAATCCTTATTGTGGCACCGATATCTTCTCCTTTGTGGAAATCAATATTTCACATGGAAAAGTTTGGGAGGTATTATCTGTTCATATAGTGTGCCAATATCATCCTTTGTTCGTGTGTACATTGGGACTTACTGCAGGCTTACCTCCCTCCAGATCACCATGTTACTGAAATACTGTGGAAAACTAGGTAAAACACCTGATCCCTTTCATACCTACATGTTTGTTGTCAGTAATGTAATAAATTGGTCTGCTTATTTACAAATTGAAGATATTTATGGTCTTACTTTAATGTTTACTGTATAGTCCTTGCAAGGCGCGTACTCTACTCTAGTCAAGTATTGAATTAGAAATCTTAAAGGGACTTGAACAGAATCTCAAGAGTGCTGCAAATATAATGTAAATTTACCTATGTCGGTCATTGTTATTGCTAATATAACACGTATATAATATAATTAATGTACCAGTAATTCTGTTTGCTTTCATGCATCAATTGCCACCCAAAAACTTCAAAAACAGGGATTTTCCTAATTAATTGTTTTGAAAATTGCACTTTTTAACAGTACCAAATTACTGTCTGTGACATCACATGTTTTAATCATAACTTTCCCTTCACTCTTAACAATGTTCAACATATGTTATTATGTGTAAACCTAAAATAAGCATGAAAAGAACCAACTTATTCATAAACATGATTTTGGAGAATATTTCATCATTGTTCATGGTGTAATATCATGACATCTTTGTGTTTTCTATACATGAGTATTGAAAATCATGTTAACAATTAACAGGCATAATAATGAATTTAACGAATTTCCTGGAAGGTAATGGAACGACATAATTCTCATGTTCTGATGATCATTGTATGTTATAATGTACACTGTTATTTAGTACTTAGCATCGGGTGAACAAGTGTGAAAACATGGTGTAATTGCTGTTACTGGTTATCTGGGCAGTAAACAAGTTCTTACCGGTAGTTAATAATCTATGTACCTCTTACTTCCAACATGTTAATATTAAATTGAACAAGGATTCCAATCTTAATTTTCCAATTGCATAAATCAGAGGCGGTGAGGTAAATATTATGTGTAAGTTTTGATGCTGTTATCTACACTCCACAGTATTTCAATGATCTGCTTACTGTGGGGGGAAAAGCCTATAAGAACTAAATGTGAATGTATGTATACACACTACTACTACTTGTACAGTGTTAACATATTTCGTGAGGTTCATGATGGGTTATGTATTTACCTATCCAATAATACATGATAGAGCATACTCTCGATATAACACTGACATATATTAATACATTAATTGCTCTTTTATCATGATAATATATTCCCAGTACATGTATATGAAATTATTCTATATGCAGTGTGAGACATTAGCAGTGGCCCGATGGCCAATGTCTTAGCTAAATTCACTCGGTCTAAGCTAATGCACTTTGGCAAAGACCG
>JAULBP010103785.1:0-10642 GCA_032355345.1 Lepetodrilus pustulosus
CGAGGACGAGTCACCATGAGGAGGGGGAGAATGTAGCCGGGTGTGATATAAGATGCTCCTACTGGTCTTGGCCATCGGGGTTACCCCTTTGGCTCAGTCGGTAGAGCATTGGACACAATCCAGCAACTCTGGTTGGAACCCCAGGATCGGCATGAGCCATTGGGGTAACCCCGCTGGCCAAGATCAATAGGAACATCTTTTATATCACATCCTGCTACATTCTCAACTACCTATACGTACATCACTTTTTAAATGCCACACATGTATTCATAAATCAAGTATAAGCATATTTACATTTCCTTTTCCTACTTTTATCCTACTTTTTCATTTTAATTCCTACTTTGTCCCACTTTTTCATAAGGGTAAACGTACTTACCCTTGCACTATTTGTATGTGGCGTATTTACAATTCTGTTTCACATTTTATTACTTTGTTGTGGCATGGTCTTGCAGCCAATCATCAGTGTTCCAAAGGTTCTAATTACATAATAAGACATATTAACCTATACCACTGGCTGCGTTCGGTATTAACCTAGATTCCTTTCCCGGGTATCAAGCTTCTCTGGCTGGGGTATCAAGATACTATACCCGGGGTATCAAGATAATATCTCCATTCATGTACCTAGGATATTCACACGGATTTTTATTCCCAAATTCTCAAATTTCACATAGATAATCTATTTAGTACGACAGGCCATTTCAATGGCAACACGTGTTTGTAAACTTGTTAATTAATGCAAAATTAAAGTTAATTAAACATGCTGAATGTTAAAAATAAATGTTTTAATATAATGTTAAATAATATATAATCAAGAACTGTTGGTGTTGATCAATGATACAAACGAATGTAGAGACGTGGGTCTATGTTAACTCCACCCAAATTGTATGGCTTCAGATGTACATGAAGTATTAATATTATTTGTAATTACGTGCTGTCGTCTCCGGAACTCTGGAGGTGTGTTGTTGCACCATATGTTTGAGCTGATGTAAACTTAGCAATGCATGGGTGAACACAGCAATGTATAGTGTTGACAGATTTGTGTGTGAATGTTTAATAATTCATTGAGTTGTTATGCCGTTTCATAATGAAATGTCAATACAATAATTTTGTTCAGTACATGTATTAACGTTTTGATTTTTGCTAGTTCACAATTGATATCTATTTATATTATGAAAGTAGTTATCGGTTGACAGAATGAATATAATAATTATGAATTTTCTTTTGAAAACAGCATATGTATTGATCCAAATTGAAATTTAATATAAAAATTGTCTTGTTAAATAAAGGGTGAAATGATAACATGGTTTACTACTCAAAGCTCGATCTAAACGTACATTTAAACAAATCAATTTCCGAAAAGAGAAGAAAAAATAAATTTAAAAGTACATTTTCAGCAAATGCAATCAACACAATCCACTCGTAGCTATGTATACATAGACTCCTGATAATTGATATATTTTCACAGCGGCCCAAATTGCATGTTATGTCTCATAGTCTCAATCGGCGACTTGCGTCATCCCTAAACCAATAAGACTGCACGAAATACTTTCAGGATTTGCGCACTTGCAGTAGGAAGAAAAAAAACTGATGATCCAATCAGTAATTCAAATCTGGCAATGATATAGGAACGGTCTAGTGCTGTCCCTACCATTCCTGCCCGTACGTACGACCACTATCGGACATTGATGAGCCGAGACAGTGTACGTCTTTATGCAGACAGCGATAATAGGTCGACGTGGGTTTGCGTAGGTGGGGTGTATTTGCCGAGCAGTTTGACGAGGTGGGAGGACCCCCCTCGTATAAATGCGATACCATAGATCTCAAATTGACACAGTCTCTACAGGTAATTTGGTTTGACAATATCCACAACAGTCTGATTGCAATTCATAGTTTCACTTTCTAAAGTGCAAACACAGTGGGTTTTCCTGCAATCGGGTGTACAGAATATGATTAGATCTATTATTTATATGATTCAAAAGATTGCTTTAATAAAAATCAAAATATTTATTGGTTTGAAATGTGGAATTGTATATATGCTAAACGTATCTGTAACTTTTCCAATTTTCCAGAATGTCTATAAACATGATAGATACTAGTTTTGAAATTTGGAATTGCATTCGCTAATCTTCTACTATTTTGTGTTGTCTTAAAAAAATCAAAAACAAATGAGAGACAATGGTAATTGCGGAGAAGATATGGGTCGGTATGTCTCCTCAATAATTTACAGTTATTATACTTGTTACAGGTAACTGAGGTTATCTTCATTTAACCCTCTCCATGCTGGAGGCAACCAGAGATGCCCTAACGATCTGTGTTTGTGCCTAATCCAGCAGGCAGAGGGTTAATAAACAAGTTCCACTGATCGAGATTCAATAAAACAAAATATATAATGCAAACGCTTTTCAAATTGTATGTGAAATATTTCATTATCTTTTCTTTTCCATAATAACGACATGTAGGCAGGTGATGGATTGTTTTCTGAAATCCTGCTATGAATTCAATTTCAAAACTATTTTTTAACGTCAATATTACGTCTTCCGAAAAATATATAATGTTTTAATACTGATTTGGTTTTCGATGGCATACAATACCAGTAATTGAAAATTGCACAAGCTATCTACTACATGTATCTATTGTTCTTTTTCAAGATGTAAAGCTAGCGCATTGAATAAACAAAGGTCATAGGTCATATGTTTCTATCATGTCTATATCATCATTGTAGTTGACATTTATAAATATATAAATAAGGTCGTATTCGTACATTCCTTTGGCAGTTTGTATCGAGGTTACACACTGAAGAAGATAAGCATAGATGTAATAGGAATATGGTCAGGTACAAGAATGTCTAGATGTCTACAGATATCAATAATTAATTATTTCACGTTGGTCTGTACAGAACACCCGCACTCTTACAGCTGCAAGGTTGGGCCCATGCTCTCATGACAGCGAGAACACAACAGTCTGTGTTACACGCTGTCACACTACGAGGCTTTTCGTGTGTTGAGTATTATACGGAATTTTATTTGTTGTAAAGTTGCATAACAGCAACATCCAAAATGGTGCAAATGACGAGAAATGTTCAATTTAGAAACTATCAATTAACAATTTATATCGTCTAAATTCCAAATGGTAGACCTTTTAATATTAGTCCTTTATCTCCTTAAAATATAAGTCAAAGTACTGTTTCCTACCAATCGATTTGGCACCATTTTCGCTAATTCAATATTCGATTTCTGTCAATATCGTAAGCTAGACGATTTTGGACGGTTGCTGGTTTGCGCCTGCACCCATCACCTAATAATAATATGAGCTAATCAAATTCCTTATAATGTTGTACATGCGAAACCCCTCGTAGTGTGACAGCGTGTGACACAGACTATTGTGTTCTCGCTGTCAGGAGAGCATGCGGCTATGGGTGTAGACATTATTATCAATATTCTAAGCATTTCTAAATATGGGCGAGATATTCCTGCTGTAAAGCACTAACTCATTTATTCATTATTTAGATATGAACACAGTAAAAACTGGCAATAAACAGGGCTTTACATCAACTTGTCTTGTTGGGACATGAAACTACTTGCCCCGTTTCTAAAGGGCTTGTTAATCTGGGCCATTTCACCTGTCCCGGGCAGGCAAACAATCCTTACTGTCGAGCCCTGATAGTGATAGACTTTCTCAAGAACACATTGGCTACTTCTGAGTGTTTCAATTTTGTGTGATTTCTTTAAAACCTGCATAGCTCAGATGATAAATTATAGAAATCTTGAGTTCAATCCTCACTGTAGTCAAGATAGTGTATGACATGAAAGTGATAGTAGTTTGAAAGGTACATATTAACACTATCTCCAACTAATGATAATGATTATTTTCAAAATTGTACATTTGTAAACACAATGTACAAAAATGGTATTTTTACGAGAAATAAAGAACGGAAGATTTACAATGGAGAAAAATGGTAGCTGATACATAAATTTCAAAATGTTTGATCTATTTGAAGTGGTTATCCAGGGGGCAGGTGGTAGCGCAGTGGTAGAACGGACTTTGGAGCCATGGGTCCAAGTTCGAACAACACCTGGGGCCCAGCATCAATGTTCGCAGAATTTACCTTTATGATGCGATATTGATAGGATGCACTGTCTGTAGAGTGGCAATACATATATCATCCCTGGTCTGTCAGTACCAGCCGGTGCTCACAGGTTTACTGCAACATTCAGCCTTACGGATGTTGCGGGTTTCCTCCTGCCCTAAACTGACAAGTCGTGATGTTAGTGAAAGATTCTAGAAAGTGAATCTAAACCCCATTACAAAAACAAAACTTTGCATTTTCTTCAACTGTCATGTATATCAGTTGTCATATTCCTCAACTTATGTTTGAGTGGAAAGTTTGTCTGTTCTTTGTGAATTTTAATATTACATTTAATTTCTAGGATATTCATTTGCTTAATACAAATCTTATTTATGTTTTGTAATATATATTTTTTCAGTACGGATACGTTTTCGGACAATATTACCTACGACCCCATCTTGAGTAAACAGCCGTACGCCATGAGCCCGCCCAAGTCAGAGCTGCGACAAAGAAGTAAACTTGGCGCACCTTGATGTATTTAACCTACATGTGTGAATGGATGTTTGCGTGTGTGTGTGAGCTTTGTATGTATGTGAGGTATAGTGCACCCTCGATATAACATGATCTGAGTCGCTGCAGATTCGGATACAACGCGGGGTCAGATGTGGATCCCATTTTTATATCCGTTATTTCCCTGTACTAGCGCATAAGGCAGATACTATAACGTGGGGGGGGGATATGTCATGGACTCCAACGTCAGTGTTATATCGAAGGGACACTGTATATCCTGTATGCATCATTTGAAAGGCTTCAGTGTATGACAAATTGTAGTATTCCATTCTCATTGCTGTACGTGGAATGAAAGTCATACTAATTATGTTTTTTAACGACTATAATAATGTACCAAGAATGTTCTGTAGTGTATGTGCATCAACTGTTTTGTTGTTGAGTATGCCTTTGCTTGACTTCTACTTTGTACACCAGGCCTCGAGATTATGAAACTTTTTGAGTATAATTCAAGTTCAAATATTATATAGGGATTTGTGAACAAAATCGTACTCAGAAATGTTTCATAATATCAGGGCTAGATTTTCTAACATATTATTTAATACATCTTTTAATGTAAAACATTAAATTATTTCTTTTAAAGATATAAATATCTATAAAAGATATTGTCATCATAAAAAACAAACACCTTAGAATGTATGCAATATCTTGTAAGATATTTATAATTTCAAAAGAATTGACAGAAACATGTCTTTTAAAAAAAAATAAAGTAATAAATCTTTAGTGCAAATATATCATGTTTTATTTTCAGTTCCAACAATGACAATAATGATGATACAATAGTGTCCTTCTTTAGGCCTAAAATGAAGTTTTAAAATCAGTGCATCTCAGCAGGGAATGGGCCATTTTTATGGCGAGATGGCATTGTGTATAATAACATTAATAACCTAGTGCTGGTAACCAGAAGGCCTGCAATGATGCGATTCAAAGCTCACGATACGATACGCGAACCATGTACAATGTATATGCAAGCTTTTGAGGTGGAAATCAGGAGACCAGTTTTATTACTAAATTTGTCTGAACATTGTTTGCAAATTATATTACTTGATGATTATTTCTGCGATAATTAGTCTGTATTACAGTGCCCCTTCGATATAAGGCTGCTTGATACAGAGCGGATTCGGATATAAGGCTGGGTCAGATGTGGACACCATTTTTATTTTTTGTTATTTACCTGCACTATTATATAAGGCTGGTACTATAAGGCTCTGGTATGTCATGGACCCCAAATACAGCCTTATATAGAGGGGACACTGTATGTACACAGTGCTTTTGCGTGACAATAGATTTATGTATTTACAATTGACCAAACCTGCCATGTCCATAAAAAAAAACCACATTTATACCAGGAATAATTCAGTGATTAATTACTAGTAAATTAAAGTGTTCGGACTATTTAATAGGGTTTGAATTAGTAGTAGAATTATCGTATTTGCACGAGTCGCAGTCCCTGTTTTTCTGATTTAGGTTTGATTGACGAGGGCGAGAATTACATAGACTCTGCCATGCGAGAGCTGAGAGAGGAGACAGGATACACGTGCTCTGTGAAACACGTGTCCCCAGGTATGTGGTTTTATTCGCAGGATTCACAATTAACACTCGCCCACTCACCTGGGCTATTTCTCCTAATGCTAAAGGTATCCTAAGGGCGAGTAGAAATTCATAACACTTGTTATTTGTATCACCAATCAGGCGAGTATGTTGAAAAGTTAGCTTCTATTGCTGTATTAGGTACTTTTTTAACCTCCAACTAAGCAATCTCTTTGTTGAGGCACTTATTTTTTAACCACCAACCCGGTCTCTTAAATGTAGACACTTTTTTTTACCCCATTGAAGTTATCTCGTTTATTTGGGAACATCTTTTGACCTCCAGCTAACTGACCTATTCATTTCAGCACATTTTTTAACATACATTTTGAATATTAAATGGGAAATTTAATTTTGGTCCATTTCTGTACCGGTAACATTTGAGTTTGAGTTTGGTATCGTACTCAAAGGTTTTCGTAATCTCGGAGCCTGACCCTATCAATTTGATTCCACCAGACGTACTCTAGAATCGTTACTTTTTATTCAATTAATTTTCATTTATTTAAATTTATGCTTTATGTCGCTACAGGCATATATATATTTCACCCATGCACGACAGCTTTTGCATTCATGTTTAACCATTATGTTCATCTTCCAATAGCCATCACATACTTTTTCAATGTTTCTATGATTACAGTAACGTCGCTGGATCCTGGAGTTGGAAACACATCGGCCAGAATGATCACCGTCGAAGTAAGTACTGCATACCTGGCCACGAGATTGCAAAATGTTTTAGCATACAAACTTGCACTAAACTCAAGGTTTTGTTCATAAATTCCCATATAATATTTCAGCTTGAACATGAACTCGTACTCAATATGTTTTTCGTAATTTCGGGGGATGCTTTGTATTGGAGACAACATGTTTGTTAGTATTGTTTGGAAACTAATGAGTTTTATTTCACAATACCTTAGTTTTATTGCAAATTTACCTCTGTAAATTGTGATATAAAAAGTAGTATTTTTATGTTATATCCATTAATAATAATAACAATAATAATAATAATAATAACTAATAATGGGAACATGCACATGTATCTTTCTCAAAAGCGTGCTCAGCACTACATTATTATCAAAGTCTCTGGATCGGTATAACTGTGTGCTTTCCTTCTCATCTCCCTGGGGATCATACAACCCAGACTGATAGAGGAGCCCAGAGCAGTGCTATGTGTGTCTAATCCTGTAGGCTTACTGTCTAATGCAGTATTGAAAACAATTATAATTTTCTTTTTCATCATTCACTTCAGATTGATGGTGATGAAGAAATTAACAGAGCCCCGCAGCCCAAACCAGGTAAAATATGTCTGTTAATTTAATGATTTTGTGTTTAGGATTTACTTACATCATATATACTTCCAATAGATATCTGTGATATCTATTAATATTACACCTCAAAGAGATTTGTCCCCATACCCGTAATGTTAATCTACCGGTCACTATATTACTATATAGACCGTTACTAGGCATTTCCCCTTAACTCCGGGCCATATAAATTGATTGTCCTGTACGTATTGACATCACAATACGAATGTGACGAAATCGATGCCGTGACGTAAAAAGATCTAACGTTCTGGTGACATCACAATACAGATAGCACCATTGTTGGTAAACTTGTGCCTTTACGTTCATGGAAGTTTGGACAAGCTTAGTTTGTTGAAGCTTTTCGGTGTAATATAACAAATAGTACATGTCACTTCGGGCTCTATGGCAGTTTATGGACTGGTCAGTCACCTCGAAATGTTAGATGGACCTCAGCTGCGCTTCGGTCCATCTAACATTTCTCGGTGACTGACCAGTCCATAAACTGCCATAGAGCCCTCAGTGCAATGTACTATTTGTTAAATATATACTGATGGAACTTCATATTATATACTGATGGAACTTATATACTGATGGAACTTCATATTATATACTGATGGAACTTCATATTATATACTGATGGAAAAAACATAAAGGCATGCCTGTATTGTAATAGTGATATAATACAACATTGTTGCTATGCACATTTATAACCATTCCAATAGAACTACTATGCCCAATTTAATTTTAACAGTAAACTTTCTTTGCTGATGTAGAACATGATACAATGAATAAATTACCCATTTATCATAGGTAAATTTGAAACGGTGAGCCTATACCAATCTTTAGGTCCAAAATTGCAGATTATTGGTATGATTTCAAGAGGAATATCAAAATAACAAGTTGCTATACACACAGCAAGTCAAAAAGAATAATTTCTGGAATTTGGAACTTATTCAGTATATATACTGAAAGAAAACAAATATGTGAACATTGTTTTGGAGTAAACAGCATTTTCCATATCGTTATGTTTATTCATTATAAAATGATAAAATTAATCACAGTTGGTTGACCTAGATAATGGCCAAACGAATTTCTATCAGACTATTTACGTTTGATTTGTACACCCAAAAGTTGTTAAATATACTGATGTACTTAACACTTGATAGTTATCATAAATTTCATATTTTATATGACGGACTATTAAGTATCTTGTCTTTGATTCAGAAACTGGTATTATAGGAAAGTGACCGGAATTTTGAGTTATCTCCCTTAGCAAGCCAAATTCAGAATGCAGACTAGTTTTTATTTTCGACTAGACCTATGTGTGGTACATTATAGTGGATTGTTCGGTCTACCATACAGCGGTGGAATGGTTTTTGGAAGTATAACAATGATTGTATGTATGTCAAGTTAATGTATTTTGCAGTTGTACCTATGAACTAGTCCAAAACAACCATAAATATCTGTGATAAATAAATGTCAAAACTTGTAGTATTGCCTGTGGATTTTCTCGCATATTGACATTAATAGTACAATTACCTGACTCATTTTTTAGATATATGTGTACGCATTTGAAAATAATATTGAATTATTGACATTTCAAAAATATTGTTCCCTTAAATTCTGACGGTACATGTAGTATGTCATTGCCTACTTCAAATGATGCATGGGTAATACTGATCTTGCACTTACTGTTAGTCAATCTTTACGTCCATATTTCCACTGAGATGTAAAGCAATAATTCAATCTGTTCACCTTATCCCGATATGAACAGAGGCTCGATCGTAGATCGTACGTATTATGTAAACATTGCATGTCATACAGTTATACAGATATAAAGCGGGTACGTCGTTTCGCTATTGCACTGGCCAAGTAGACCAACCACTGCTATATTTATAGATAGAAAACATAAGTAGTACCGGTAGTCTACTACAGTAACCGTCTACTACGGGGTATAGAATTGCCGAGGTATTATCACACACAGTTTCTGCACAGATATGCCCCGGCGACAGGTAGACTATTATTTGCGTGTGGAAGTTTAATATTGGTCTATGCCTATATGTTATCTATAATTTGATTATGTGTGTTGTAAACATACGCTGATATTTAGAGTACTATAGTAGTATTAGTTTGTTCTGATGGTCGAGGTCTATCCATATCTAGATTCGGGGCGGCGTCAGCGTGCCTAAATGCATTATTGATCGGGGTATCGTTTCTGGAAGCTCTCATATCTAAGTTACGAGACCATAAGCACTTTCGTAGCGATCTCTAATACATGGCGCTCGTACACTTACGAGAGGGCTATGGTCTCAGTGGAAAAGAAAGCTTCGAGAAACAATGCCCAGATACCTTATAAGTCAAAGTTAGAACAACAATTAAAGCTGTAGTTCAACTTTTTCAAGATGCCCGTATAATAAATTATTGGCAATTTAATTTAAATATGTATCGCTTCGCTCCTCAAACACTTTGACATTACAAGTGGTTTTCTAAACAGACTAGAGACAGCGAAATACAACTATCTGAGAGTTATTGTCAGATCTGATTTTAATGAGATTGATTTGCGTTTATTATGAAAGTCACGTTTCAAGTAAATGAACTTTATTAATGGATACTGGTACATCTACACGTATGTCTCCAAAGCAAATAGATCTTGGTAACTTCGTTGCATAAACAAACCCTGTTGACAGATATACACCCACAGTATTATATATCAACTCACGCACTCGTATTATTATTTTCTCGTTTTCCAAGAAGCCCCCGAATTTAAGGAAGTTCGACTTAAATGAATGGTTATCTCACCAACCGAGCAGACACGATGAAAACAGACCCTCTGACGGTAATTTCTTGTTCTTCATCCGAAACATTCCTCATTGTCTATTGGTCACGTCCTCTTTCCTTATAGTATTATTAGTATTATATATCAGCCTACAAGTGTAGTACTATTGAGGTGTAGATTGCAGTATTTTTAGAGATATATTATGATCTTCCATTCTGTCGATACTAGTATTATATATATACACACACACGTATTTGTGTGTGTGTGAGGGTGGGGGTCTCTCTCTCTCTCTCTCTCTCTCTCTCCTCTCTCTCTCTCTCTCTCTCTCTCTCTCTCTCTCTCTCT
>JAULBP010103796.1:0-10642 GCA_032355345.1 Lepetodrilus pustulosus
TAGGAGAATATTTGTGCGTCCAAACTTGCATTTGTTGCGTATCTGACGCAGGATTGCGCGTCAGGTAAAACCCTGTTTTTGTATTCATTTAGTCATTTTCCAGATTGCATCTCGTATTCATATTAATATTTTTATTTGAACTGTTTTGTGGTTTATCTGTGCTTCTGAATATTGCTAAACAATTTCTAAAATTCTTCGAATTTATTTCCAACTTGATTTCCGTAAATAGCCATTTTGTCCGTATACCACGGATTGAGGTAAACGCCACTGTCATGGCGGCCCTCACGGACGACTTCGCTTTTTAGATCTCTTGTTAAATCTTATCGTAGAAATGGCAGTATTTTGTGCTAAAATGACAAGGAAGTGAGTGATCTTTTCGTTTAACATTAAAATATTGATACAACTGTCAACAGATCTTGCACAGCCCGTTTAAAACCTTAATACCCCGAAAACCGGTAACTCAATGGTATTCAATATGACCTAAGGCAAAGCTTTGTTTGCTCGCGAAGACAAGAACTTATTTATCCCGCCATGTCCAATTTCCGCCAGTTACCTGTTACTATCAGGTATCGCAAGATCAAGTGCATTTCCAGAGGTCATATGAAGATTAATCACAATGTAGCTCATTAGTGAAGCCTCTATTAAAAAATCAACAACATAGAAATACAGAAAGTAGCAGATTTTGCACTGGAAATGTATGCATCTATTTTGACAGCTAAAATAGGGTACCGTAGTCTTGTCTACTCAAGCGGTGAGCTATTTGCAAAAGGATGGTGTCCACAACAGTATAGTTGATCCATCTAAACAATACAGACTCCAGTGATGACACATACAATTTTGATATGGTCACTATCACAAAGCGCATGTAAAGCATGTGCATTTTTAGGGAAGCCATCTGTTGTTATAGCTTGAAACTATAATCTGTATTATACTGGATTTCTATTAAACATTTGCAATTTTCAAGATTTATAACAAGATTTATAACAGATACATATAGTTAACAGGTTACTTACACAATAGGTAGATACATTATTAATTGGCATTTGAAGATATAATTATATATATCAAATTAAAACTATTATCAGCTGAATTCATTTTCTTTCTATTTCTGACATTACTTTAGTCAACACGAAAACATGTTCATGGTCAATCATCCAAATTAACCAACTAGGCAACTTGGATCAGAAAAGTCGAGCAAATTACTCCAACGATGAAGATCTTGATATGTGTTGAGACAGGATTATCCGATAACTCTTCTTGAACAAGTAATGAAGGATCCTCTAACAGGTTTTGGGATGGATCCAAGTGTTTCACTGGCCTCAGTAGCAACTTAGGTGTAGATCCAATATTGAAGTCTTCCGTCAACTGCACGACTCGACTCCTCTGCATAATCTGATGAATAAATTGAAATTTGTAAATAATATTGTAGGTATGATAATGAAACCAAAATACATTCAATCATGACAATAGTAGTACATGTACATGTATTAACAGCAGGAAGTACAAAAACATGTTATAAACATTTCAATTAGGAGTCACAATGTGATGCTGGTATTTTGACAAAATGCTACCTAAAATCTTGAAAACAGGTTGAGAGAGGTATGGAAGATAGAACAGCGTGAGACTTATTTGGCACGTTGCACATGAAATTTGGTATTGCTGATACGTCTTTCCAGCATACCCTCCTTTTATTATTATTTGAATTTTCTGTTAATATTTTGTAAACATACATAGTAGTTTGCCTTTTTTTAAATAAATATTATTGGTAATGATCAAGAAAACACATCAGAATTAACTTAGTGATTATTTCTACATATTATTACCATATATCAATATTGTCTCATATAAAAACACTAACCTCCATATTTTATTTCTCCATTTACGATATGCCCCTCGTCCGGAAACTTCAACTGTGCAAGACATCATACCGTCATAATACAGCTGTTTCTTTGATATTGTTGGTACGGCATCACCCCTAAGCTTGGGCCTAGCATTCATGTAGCCAAACAGTTCCAAAGTTTTGCTTTTGTACGCCAACGAGTGAACATGATCCGAGCAAAGATGCGAGTGCACGGAAGGCTTCCATTTTCGACCTGTTCACATTTGTCGTTAGCAAAACTGGTACATATAGGGTTCTTGGGGAAAGTAAAAAAAGTGCCACTCTGACCCCTGGTTTCCGAAGTACGAGCTGGAATATACATACGAGCTGTGAGGGAAATGGAGCCGGTTACTTTTCTCATTTATTTGATAATTAACTCGCATTTAAGTCAGATTTTCATTTTATATCACTATTTTTAACATACATATATATATATAATTGATTAGAAGAAATATGTATTGGCACAGGAGAAATCCTTTAAACATATTTCCAGGTTATTCCTGGTAGGGTATTTCTGGTGGTCAACAAGAAAAACCTTTTGTAGCAATTTTTCGATAATGCTTTTTTGGGGGGCATATATTTATTAAATCTTCACTTTGCAAAATAAAAAAATATAGCCTAAAATTGTTGTTCCTACCTTTTAATTACAGGTACGTATTTATCCAAAGAAAATACACTTCCAAATTAATAAACAATCATTTGCATTATTATTTCAGGATTTGATCATCTTTGCTGATGAGATAGAGTTCAAGCATGTCTCTCAATGTACTACAGGGCGGGTGTACGTTCTCAAGTTCAAGTCTTCATCTCGAAAGATGATATTCTGGATGCAGGTAAAACACTGTAGTTTTGCAAGCAGGGCTCAACGGTAAAGATTGTCTGCCTGTCCGTGACAGGTATGATCCACAGGTGGACTACACATGAATTAACCCAGATTAACAAGCCTTTTACCTATAGTTATATGTCCGATAGGGCACAGGGACAGGTGCCTCAAAAAGTTAATGTAGAGCCCTGGCAAGCGATGGTGTCTTACTAGTTTTGTGTTTGGCAAATTATATGGTCATAATACTAAATACTGTTGTAATGTCTGAGCTGAAATTACAGTCATCCTTGCACTCCAGAGGTTTTGATTACGATAACACTTCACATTACCCCTGGCTCACATCTAGGGGAAAACAGCCAACCAATGAAATCATTTTCCAGACGTTTTTGCTGTAAAAACTAGTACTAGTGCTAGTAAATTGCTGGTCATGCCTGCTAGTACTATTAAATTGCTAGTCTATGTTGGAATTACATCCATTTACTTATCTTATATATATTTTTTGATTGGTCACTGAAAATGGTTCTATTTTTAGCTCCTTGGCTGTTTGCGCAAGTTTTTCCCTAGATGTGAGCCAGGGGTAATGTGAAGTGTTAACGTTATCAGTAATCAGATGCAATTTACTACTAATTAGCATTGAGTCCAGTAATCATGAAAACAATGACTGCCATTTAATTGGCGGGCGTCGTTGAATGTCTCAATCATCGCAAATGGGTGAAAGATTCCCGCAGTGACGTTAAACTCCATATTCACTCACTCACTTACTCGAATGTCTCACAAGATTACCTACACAATGGATCAATTGGATTATGCCTACTCTACAGGTATACTTACTAAATTGCCATGTCTCATCTTTGAGTTAAATGTGTCGGAGCAGCCAATATAATTATGTATACATTGGTAGGTCTATGTTTCATATAGCCTAGTGCTAGTGCTGCACACTGCTGGTATCATGGCAGAGCAACCAGCAAAACGTATATGTGTCGTTAACACGAAAGGTTGAATTTATAGCTACATATGATGTTAAGCCAAGTCCAACGTATATGTCCAAGGGATGCAACTCTTGATAAGCTGAGTAATCTGGCACTCTCTCAAATCCGGCATATCATCTTGGTCACAACGAATGCTGATTTAGACAGTACACTGTATCTGTGTACATTATTTCCATCATTCTGCTGAAAACTACTTGCCTGTTTTTATAGGAACCAAAGAATGACAAAGATGAGGACAATTGTAAGAAAGTTAACGAGTACCTGAGCAACCCACCAACACCTGGGTCATCCCGTGGAGCTGGTGGCTCTGGCTTACCTTCTGAACTGTCAGGATTAGGTAACTACCCCCACCATACACTCATGCATACATACTTATACATAGGTGTCCCTAGCTGCATCTCATCAGTTTTTATTGGTGCCATGAAGATCAAATAATGGGAGAAAATTGCAGAACTAGTCCATAAATATGACGAACCAACGTAAAAGATATCCGTAAACAGTCCATTCCATCCAGATTATCAATTTTCATTTACCGTAATGAAATTGAATGGAACCACTGGGATCCGGACGTATGCATGCATGAGTGAGTGAGGTGAAAAAGGTGACTAGCCACCCGATTTACACCCTGGATCAGCCCATGCCTTTCATTTAAAGGGCAAGAACACAATGAATTAAATGTCTCTTTTTTTCAACATACCTTGCTTTTATAATATTCTTTTTCTTTGTATTTTATTTATTTAATTGAAGTTCACGAATAACAACCACTCGATTGAGGAAATGAAAACATGCCTTGCTTATCTCCCCCTGATCACGACTTTTGCCGCAATAATTGACCAATGAAAAACTGCAACCAGCGGCAACTGTACAAGAGTCTACATCGATCGGCTAGCGTGTACGTCCAAACGAAACATGGCATTACTAGGGCACCATAGGTAGTTCAAAAAGGGAAGTCACTCCCAAGATATTGTCTGCGTTGAGAGATTAATTGGCGCTGAGATTTTCGAGTAAGTTCAGTTCTATTTAACATGTTTGCAGATGAAATCTTCACCTGCATACCACTACGTGAACATTGCACGATGTATGAGGCTAGATAAATAAGTAAAATTCCTCTAAATCGCAGTTATTATCTTGCTTTTCGTAGTTGGATCATCAACAGATCATTTCTTTTCGTATTCTTTTATTCATAATTTATATTTCGCGTTACATTCAAGATGGCGGCGTCTTTGTTTACGATTGCGACTTATATCAACCATACTTCGCTTACTCGTATTCTATATTGCGAGACGCACTTATATTTCGTAATTTCTCCACTACAATTATACATATTCTGCGTGTAATTTCGCGTAGCATTACCATGGTTTATCTGTTGTAGGAAATGTCCAAGTTTGCTAATTTCTACAAACACTTGGGGGACTTTGACTTTGTATGCAACCTCTGCAAGAAGCAGTGCGCCATCAATGCTAGGTGTCACCAATGCGATCACTTGGCGGTGGAGGACTTTATGAAATATGTGGAGGATGTGGCCAAGATCAGGACTCGTGCCAGACTGGCTAGATGAGCGGAACTGGCTAGGAAGGCCAGAGCCAGGGCCAAGGCAAAATGGACAAATCAACCTGAGATGTTAGCTGCCATCGTACAGATGTTTCAGGGCGTGCAGGCCCTTGTCAACAGACTTGACAACCGATTGGACAACCAAACCCACTGGCCGGTGATTCCTACTCCCTTGCAGGGTGTTCAGGCTCTGATGTCTGCCGAGGAAGGATTGCCCAGCCACGAGGAGCTACGCGCAGCTCCTGTGATGATAATGCCTAGGAGGGCTATGGAGCTTCCCATGACAAGAGCTACGCCCACTGAAGAGCCAGTTCGTGTTTCTTCATCTGATGAGAGGTCACTGGCTACGTCACCGAGGAAGTCACCATCGGCTACGGAGACAGGAGCTATGGAGATGCATGACATGGCATCAGCTTCGCCATCAAGGAGTCGCACAAGGCTACGTCGTCCAAGGCTACGGAGATGCCTCGTCGTATCGATGACAAACATGAGATGGGGGTCTTCACATGTTGATAGCTCTACAGCAAGGAAGTTGAGCTCCAACACTCCTTCATTGGATCGGGATGATGGACGTCATTCGCATCATCGAATATATTTACCTTCTAGGTTACGTCGGGACAGATCTAGAGATAGACATTCATCTAGATATAGCCATTGTCGATCAAGTTTGCCCACTAGAAGATCTAGGTCTCCTAGGAGAGATAGAAGGCATTCCCGTGACAGATGCAGGTCTCCATACTCTCGGGATCGTTTTGAAGACCGGTCACATTCCGTTTTGCCGTCCCCGGAGATCGAGGACTTGCTCTACGAGGAAGTTGGTGAATGACTGCTTAATCATATAAACAGATTGAATTGGTATATAGAACACCTTACCAGATTTGTCTACCTCCAATTGTCAAGTCAGCTAAACTGATGTCAGCAGTGGCAGATCTGAGGAAGACGAGAAGGAAGTAGTGATAAAGGCTCTGCCAGCGGCTCGTCTGATCAAGGGAGTGGCACCTCAGTTGGACAAGGTCTTATCAGACATGCGAGGAACAAAACATGTCATTGAGCAGTCTGTCTGGAATGCTCATCAAGTTTTCGACTTGCCGTTCGCTGATAAGGCACCGATGGTAGATTCAAATTTGGAGAAGATAACTGGACATGATCAGATCCAATCTGTCAAGATTCCGGACAATGTGATCACTACGTGGGACTCTCTAACGAGGAAAAGCCTGGCAGCTCTCTCACACGCTAATTGGTTCCTGTCGACATTGCATTCTTTAGGCGACACGTTGGCCAATCTGATGCAGGTTAACTCCTTTCCGTCGGCGTCCGTTCTGAAGTTTCAAAGACAGGTCTGTCTGGAAGATAGATTCTGTACTCAAGACTCATTTCATGCAACAACCATGATCAGGACCGACGTTATTCAATGGTAGCATTGAGGGGAATATCAAGGAGCAACAGGTCGTTGATAATTCTTCAGCTTCTCGACTCATGTTAAATAATGCTTGGAGGAGGAAGACTTCAGCGGGGCAGGAGCATCCTTCCATAAGCAGCAATCTTCGAGACCTAGTTGGACGGCTGGTTCGGCTGCTCGGGGGAAGGATGGCAAGTCGCATAGAGGGACTGGCTTTCGTCCCTACAGAGGCAGAGGTTTTGGCGATAGAGGAATGAAGCGATGACGGTATCCTAGATTCTTTGGATACACGTATATCGACGGACTGGTACATGCCCAACGATTACGGAATAGATCGATTGTATGCTTCCGGTTTCTACCCAACCGGTTGTATATGCCAAGGTTGGAGGACGACTCCGAAGGTTCTGGGAGGCTTGGGATCATGTATTTCGGCACCCATGGTTGACGAGGGTCATCAGGGAAGGTTACAAGCACGATCTAAAGGCACAGCCTCCTCTGACTTTAGACCCCATGAGGATATATTATGCAGAGAACCATGTCAGGATTCTACATGAGGCCATAGACGCGCTTCTGCAGGAGGAGGCAATTGCACTACTCGAGAAAGACCAGAGAGGCCCAGGATTCTACTCTTGCATTTTCCTCGTCCCAAAGAAATCGGCCGGAGAGTTGCGTATGATACACAACTTGAAGACATTCAACATAGAGTATTTGGAGGAACACTTCAAGATGTTAAGTCTCGAGGAGTTACGGGACACGATTCTCCCAGGAGACTGGATGTGTTCCATAGACCTCAAAGATGCCTACCTGCATGTCCCCATTCATCCGACTCATCAGAAGTATCTGAGAGTCGTGTTTCAAGATCGTCATTACCAGTGGCGAGTTCTCCCATTTGGATTGGCCCCTTAGCTCTTCACTCACCTTACAATGCCGATTATGGGACATCTGCACAGACTGGGAATCAGGTTTCATGCTTACATGGACGATTGCCTGATACGGAATCAAGATCATCAGCTATTACTGCAACATCTTCAGAAAACCATGGTCTTTCTGGAGAAGTTGGGTTGGTTGATCAACGTGGAGAAATCCGAGATGACCCCGACACAGACACTCCAGTTTATCGGGGGGATGTTTATGACTCAGGTAGTATTGGTCAAGGTGCCAAACGACAGATGGTACCGTATTCAGGAGTCTCTTTGGGGCTGTTCAGACCAACACACCATATTTTTGTAGACGCATCACAAACAGGATGGGGAGCCCACCTAGATCATCACACAGTGGCTGGTCAGTGGTCATCAAAGGAAGAACAGTTACACATACATTTTCTAGAACTGTTAGCGGTCATCAAGGCGATCAAGGAATGCAGCGACAGTCTAACAGGTGTGTCTCTGATGATATCGACAATGTGATGGTAGCAGCTCATGTGAACAAGCTCGGGGGGACTCATTCGCTTCCATTACTGGACCTTACAATGCAGCTTTTGTCTCTGATAGACAGTCTCAACATCAGGATCAGAGCCAGACACATCCCGGGTGCCACAAACGTTATAGCAGACGCATTGTCTCGTCCTCTTCGTCAGAGTCTGACAGAGTGGATGATGCATCCAGATTACTTCCAGCGGGTCTGCAAGACCCTGTGGACTCCGAACCTAGACTTATTTGCGACCAGTGTATGTATCGCCAATACTGGATCAGGCAGCCTTGGACCTGGATGCATTGGCAATCGATTGGACAAGTTTCGACGCATACATGTTCCCACCTCCAGTTCTGATTCAGAAGGTTCTGGCGAAGATCAGAGAGGCTCAGTGCAAGATTCTCCTAATAACGCTATTCTGGCACAACAGGGCGTGGTTCCTGGAACTAGTGGCCATGGTCAATCACGAATCTTCTGATCAATCTGTACACAAAACAGCGACATCCGAACCCGACGTTTTTTCGGCTTCACGCATAGACACTGTGGCCCACATAACAGACTTAAGCAGCAGGGTTACTCAGAGAGATCAGCACAAGCAGTACTGAACATACACTGAGCTTCGACCTGATCTTTTTATGAAAGCAGGTGGAACAAGACATCCAGCCGGATACTATCCCTATTCCAAGAGTGGCTGACTTTCTTATTTACTTGAGAGATGTTCACAGAGGATCCGACACCTGACCAACTGGAGAGGACCTTTACGATCAGATCATGAAAGAATGTCCTTTGTGTCCAGTCAGAGCATTAAAGCATTACATTGCAGTAAGAAAGTACTCTAGAGGTGACAGGAATAGACTCTACCTTCGCTAATTATTACCTGTGAATGCTGTCCACTGAAGACGTGTAAGGATTGCACAAGCTGGTTCCATTAGTGGCCCCGCAGACGGTGGTTAACAATCGCCATTCTCGCAGACATTGAGACAATGATCCTCCTGGTTCCTGAAGATGCCCACCCAGAGGACCAGGAAATCACCAGGGCATACCAAGGGAATTCCAGATAATGCATTATGATCTTCCCTGAGAGATGACAGATATGAGACACGTCTTCCCTTATCTCGTGAGAGATCTCCCTTTCCACGTTTTATGTAATGTGACATTATCAAGGATGAGGCAGAATTACATTCTAACTAATGGACTTCTACCCGTTAGACTGCGTCATGGGTTGGTTGTCTATTAGTATCGATCTGAAGCGCCTTAGTGGGGGTACTATCACTTGGGAACCCACCGCCAGCTGTCGGATTCTGCACTTTTAAGGACTGGCTAAGATACGAAAAGAAATTAAGGAGATTTTGATTATCTCCTCTTTTCGTTAGTATACTTAGCCAGTCCTTACAATAAGTTCCCTCCCATCTTTCCCCTCTTACAAGTGATTACTATTCAGTGACGAAAGAAAGAGGCAGAGATAGGTGGCACTAGATCGGCCGTGACGTCACGGAAGAGGGGATCCTACGAGATGTTTATTTTTAATAATAGGGGTTTTCCCGCCATATCATCATGGACTCTCTCAGGCGAGACAATAATGCACTTTTAAGGACTGGCTAAGTATACTAACGAAAAGAGGAGATAATCAAAATCTCCTTAAAATTGTCTTTGGATATGTAAGTTTTAACAAACATAGATCTATCTATATTATGTAATCAGGGCAGTTTGTGTGTCTAATTTGGCGGGTTTCTACTCACGTTACTAATTTGCTGTTTTTGTCCTAAAACAAATCTCAGTTAATTTTCCTATTACACATGCTATACTATAGGCTACAGGCGAAAACGTCCAAGCGCCAAAACGTCCAACAACCAAAACGTCCAAAATTGGCTATAACGTCCAATTTGTTATTTGATTGAAAAATGGATTTTATTTTTCATGAAATGCATGTATTTGGATAAAGACATCGATTATGAATATAATAAGTAAAATATTATTTATACATCAGTATCTGCAAAAATATTGGCGAAAACGTCCAAAGATTGGCGAAAACGTCTAAAGGTTGGCTAAAACGTCCAAATATGGCGAAAACGTCCAAACTCAAACTAATGATAACTAAACTGTTCACATTATTGGCTGCCTGAATTATGCTGTTACACTGTATTTGATTACTGTTCAAGTGTGAATAGACTGAAATGCAGGTAAAGAGCCTGTAACAATACGACGGCCCATGATCTAACGAGATCAAACTAATTTATTGTACAAACAACTTCGCATCCTATTTAGAGACAAACTCTACGGCTACTATGTGTCATTGATTAGCGACACCCAATTAATTAACGTTTTGACACGAATTAAGAGGATTGGACATGGAGATGCGGTGTTTCATACTATATAGTGGTCCGACGTGAAGAAACAAGTCGTTTGTTAGTTTTCTAAACACCTCGTCTCACTCACTTACTCGTTAGATTACCGCTGATTAACTATTTGTCGATATTACCTCCAGAGCGACATGTAAATTCCTATATATATATAACGACAGAGAGAGAGAGAGAGAGAGAGAGAGAGAGAGAGAGAGAGAGAGAGAGAGAGAGAGAGAGAGAGAGAGAGAG